>KN838680.1:35353-65060 GCA_000827195.1 Laccaria amethystina LaAM-08-1
GTAGCTGATCAAGATGGCCTCACGGCGAATGTCGTGGCTACATGATGTAGATGGTAGCTACTAATGATATCTCAACGATTCATCAACTGGAACATGCAGTCTCGCATATTGGCAGGTGATGTGTATCAGATTATTGTATTTTGAGTTGTTTTACTGACAAAATTTCGTAGGAACATCAACTTCAATATCCGACTTTGTTTATGGCAACATTGGATTACCTCGCTATTCAGGGGTCTGCCGTGCCATGCAAGTGTGTTTTTTCATCAGCAAAAGAGACAATGACCGATCGTTGCAATCATATCCACCAGGATCTCAGGGAAATGCTACAGATGCTTAAATTTTCTCTCAAGTCTGGAAAATCCCTCGATTTTTCAAAGGGAACATCTCGTGAAGAGGTTATCTCGTTCCTTCAGGCATCTGAAGAGGATGAGAATGGTGTTCCAGAGGATATCAATGCATATATTCGCTCCCTTCTCTCTACTGTCCCAGTAGAATAGATCTATTAAAACTCCGACTTCCTTATTGGGTTGTAAACCATAGTTTATCCAGTTCAAACTGGTTTTTCGGATAAACCAGACCATATATTGGGGTTTAATCTAGTCAGGTTCATAATTAATTACCTAAACCAACAAAACCAAACTGGAACCAGACCAAATCGGACTTCGGCAACACTACAATGGACTGATTTCACAATAAGATTTTATTGTTTTGAGGGTTTTAAAGCTTTTGTGATGCCCATCAATCTCATAATACTGTTACCTTACAGCAAAGAGTGCTTACTTCCACCACCACAGCCTTCCTTGATCTCATTGGAATTTCTGTGTTTTGTATCAGGAACCCAATTACTAGAAGCAGGAATATCACACATCAGCACTTTCAGGTGAAGCATGGGTTAATGAGCTTATCTATGAACATCTAAATTATATCTTTTGTGAATTAAGGATGTAATTGCATGTTTTTATGAACTTTGTAGCTAATCTTTAACTTTTTTGGAGGTCTTATCATCTCTAAGCATGGTGTCAGCATCAAAGAACAAGCTGCAATCTCTCTTTATACCTGTGTAACAGGCATGTCAAGTTGGCAAGAGATTTCAGCACTCCAATGACACAATATCCAAGATAGTACAACAGCTTTTGGGTTATGGGACATTAACAAACTAAAAACAGATATGTCAGAGTTGTTCTTGACACAATCTCTTCTGGTCCACTCCAATGGCTATGTCAGGCTACCAGATATTTCAGCACCAGTCCCAGAATATATATGCAACAGCCTTAAGCTTTTATCATTTCTCAGAAATTTTCTGGTTGCACTTGATGGGACCCACATTAATTGCTTTACATCTGCCACAGATCAGCATAATTCACAAGATTGAAAGGGTGGTTGTACACAGAACTGCCTTGCCATCTGTTCATTCTTATTTTATTAGTGGGTTTGAAGGATCAACTGCATGTGCAGCAACGTACATGCATTCACACTTAATGGATTTTATGATTCCTGAAGGAAAGTCCTATCTTGCCAATGCAGGATTGGCTCTTTGTAATGCACTTCTGATCCCCTATCAAGGTGTTCACTTTCACCTTGAGAAAGGCTGGAGTATGATATGAAATTTCTGTCACTGATAGCACAATAAAATTGACATGATGTTTCTGTTTAGTCTTGTGAACAAGTAAGAACTCTTCAGCCTCTGTCATTCCAAGGCTCATAACATCATTGAAAGGATTTTTAGCATTCTCAAAAAATGTTGAGACATTCTCAACTGACCAGCACAATATTTAATGTAGTGTTTGGAAGTTAGGTTAGTTAACTGGAAATTAACCAAGACTGGACCGGACCTGACTGCAAAACTAACCTAACTGCAGTTAGGGTTAGTCCATTTCGAAAATAAATTAACCGGTTATTTTGTGGTTAACTAACTGTTAAAAAACCGGTTATAACCAGTTGTAACCGGCTCTAATGTACCCCTTCAAAACGCACCTAAGAACGTGAAAAACGCACAAAATTTGACTGAGTTATCATCAAATTTCAAAAACATCAGCCAAAATAGTAGACTTTCAAGAATATTTTCATAAATATGTCAATTCCTCACCAAATTACAGCGCTTTTCAAAAAGGTTGACAATAACGTGATTTGTGGGAAAGAAAAGAAGAGGTGTCCCTAGATTAGGGTTAGTCCAATTTGAGTGTGATTTCCTGCTCCCCACCGCTTTCCGTCTTGTTTGCTCCCAGAAAATCCATTAAAACTTTACCTGCTCCCGCTGATACACGTCCACAACAAACCAAGCATCCCAACATTGCTCCAAAACCAACTTCAGTGATCTTAGCTGCCCTGAGAGAGGAAGAAGAGTCAGATAGCACTACCAACCATAACTCCAACAGCGACAACAACAAGGAGATCGCGAACGCAGCTGATGAGAGTAACCCTGAGGCTGGTGAGTAGGCAACTGCATGGGTATTCCCGCGGGTATCGCCCCAGCAACCCGTAACCGTCCCGTGAAGTACCCGTGCCCGTAATCCCGCGGGTTTACCCATCAAAACGAGTCCAAGAACAGCCAAATTGGCCAAGAAATGAGTGAGATATGGTTAATTTCGATGATTTTCATGAAATCAGCTATAACTCACTCAATTCTGGTCCAAAAATTATGTTCTTGGACTCATTTTGAAGGTCACGGGTAGGTATATCGCTACTTGTACCCATACCCATGACCCGCACGGGATACCCCAACCTGTGCTGTTCCCTACTGGTGAGGAAGACAATGAATCTGACCCTGCTCAAGAGGTCCCAATTGCAGTTCCGCAAAAACGAGCAAAGGCTTCAAAGAACACCGCTATACCCAAAAATTTCGTCAGCTTATATCCCTACTGTGTCATGAGCTGAACTTCTTTAGAAAAGACCAAGAAGACCACTGAGCAAGGCTCTGATGCTGGAAAACCACCAACTGCTCCTGCGTCCCCAGCAACGAAGATAAACTACAACTTGCTGTTCTTTTCAGCTGAAGATCTGGCTCGTCGTAACCCTAAGGCTGGCTACCTCATTCTTGGTGATGATATTCCTTGGGAAGACTTCTATGCCCACATGAAAATCAAGGCCTGTGATCAACTTTTTCCAAACCAACCTGTTGTCCACAACAATTCTTTTGATATGAACTTTGCTATTGCTCGTCATGTTCCGAGTCCACTTTCTCTCGCCTCTGCTGCTGACTATGCTCATCTCCTCACTAATGCTTCGAAAATCAAAAAAAATCCCACTGTCAAGATCTTGTTGACTAGTCGCACGCCAAACCTGGTATGTGAATTGTCAGAATTTGTATTTATGCAATGGTATGATGAATATCATTTGAAGGAGCCCGGAAAGGAAAACATAGCCGCTGCTGCGGCACCTGCCCAAGACGATGGTCATCCCGCACTCAAGGGTCCTGCTGAAAAGAAGAAGAAGAGTAGGGTATGAATTGTTCCGTCAATGTTTTGGATAATATGCATCCCCTTACTGTTTGCTAGGCGCCACAAGAAACAGATATTCTCCCGGCCAACTTTGCAATCAACAGCAAGATACGCACTCTCCGGGAACAGCAAGATACGCACTCTCTGGGAACAGTGGGAATGCAATGTTACATTGTGTAAATTGGATTTCTGCTTTGTACCTGCAGAAGGGCCGCATTTTCCTCTCGGGCACGGCCATTTTGAGAAGTGGGCAGCAGCAATTGTAGGTTCCATCCTGATATCCACATTTATTGCTTATACTTCATTCTAGCTCTGCGGTGATGATTTGTCCAGCATGGAAAAGCCGCTGAATATCCTCCTATTCGATCCAGTTTCATCTCACACAGCTGTATCGAAGTCGCCTCTTTTACAAGCCCACCTCAACGCGATCAGCAAGGAAAAAGCTTTGCCTCTGCCACCAGCAGCTCCGGTCGTCAATGTTGTACTACCAAATGACATGTTCAATCCCTACCAACACCTTCGACTGCTCGCGCCAGCATTACAAATTACCGGCCTCATTCCTTTTACCCATAGCACTGGGCCACGGATGAGCATGGAGCAGTTTTGCAGCATTTTTGCACTCTCTGATGACATTTTCCGTCGACTGGACAACAATAAATACTCAGGGACACAGGCATTCGCACATATGGAGGCTAGCAAGCTACGGGAGTTGGGCTTCAAGCCAGGGGAGATCGTGGACTTGAAGGAAGCAGTGCTGGAGTGGGCGTTGTGTAAAAAATAAATAACATTTCATTGCATTCTATCCCTTCCTGTCGTTACACAGTTTTTTTATCCATACAGTTCACTCAGAAATACCCAGCATGCAAAAAGTAACCAACAGCATCTGAAGCGGTCACAACCTCTGTAATTTCCAGCAAATCAAACAACATCCCGTCGCCTTCGCGTACCAAGAGCGCTCGATGACGATGGAGGAAAGCTTTGACCTTTGAGAACACTTCCTTAATGGGATTGAGATCTGGTGAATAGGGTGGTGGAAACTCAATTCGAACACCTACATAAGAAAAATTAGCTCTGATCATTGAATGAATTTCAACAAACTTCTCATATAGTTCAGCCAGCTCAAGGATACCTTCTCCATGACGGATTCGAACATTGTCCATTATAAACACACTAAGAACACCAGGAAATGGGGAGGATAATGGCAACTCCCATTGAAAGCAAGGTTAGTCACGCATATACAGAGAGATAACAATACAACACCACTTTGAGCTCCAGATACTCATGGAAATGTATGCGAGTCATAGAGCCTTCAACAACGGTGTTTGAGACCATCCCATCAATTGTGAGTAGCCCTTCAACAGAAAAACGGCACCCGCGAATGAATACACCTTTTTTCACAGCGCACGTGCCTTTCCTCAATCGTCCATGTCGCCAGCTAGAGGTCCTCTCGTCTTTCGAGTATTTGTCAATAAAGCCAAGCTGTTTGGGTTCATATTGAGCCATGCATCATATGAAGTCTCCCTGTAAGTTCTCATTTCTTTCCACTGCAATCTTCTTCAATTTCTTGGTAGAAATGTTTGCACGAACAAGTTCCCGATGAATTGTAGTATAATGCGCTGAAATGAACGTGTTAGTCTCCAAGAGCGAAAACAGTTCGTCCTTTCAAGTAGTCGACATCATTGAAGTGGAGAATCCGAGGGCAGCCACGAATACCGAAAGTGTGCCAAACAATTTCGCCAGTTGCATTCCACAGAGACAGGACGCAATAGAATGTGCTTTTGGACATACTGAGGCAGTCCAAGATGTCATCCAGAGGTAGGTGGTCGCCCTGATAGAGTTTTACAGCTGCCAGCTTGAGATCGCGCGATATTTTGCAGAACAGCATGGTGGACGAGGCAATATTTGGTGTAACCCTAATCTGAGGTCAGGTGTTCTTTTCTTTCCCACAACTCACGTTAGTGTCAACCTTTTTGAAAAGCGCTGTAAGGTTTCGTGGGTTCCTTTTAAAGCTAATATATACCACAATAACATTTACTGAGAGATATATGGATGTATTTGCCCAAATTAAATAATACTTTGTTTTTTCGGTCCTAACTGGTTAGTAACTGCAACTAACTGGTTTTGGTTGGTTATTTTTGGTCCAGTTAGGTTATTTTGGGTTTGAGAACGAAGCCTAACTGGTCTTGGTCTCGGTTAGAGCCCCTGGGTACCCTATAACCAGACCTAACTGGACTTTCGAACACTAATTCAATGGATGTTCAGGCTCAAATTCCACCTGGGCTTGCAGCAGTTCATAATTTCATTTGGAGACCACAATGATCCAATGCAGAAATTCTTGATGTCAATCACAATTTGGATAAAAAATTGTTTGGTGAGCCAGGTCATGGTGAAATTAATAGAGAGGAGCATGAATGAGCCAGTGCACTACAAGACAAAATTTCAACAGAGATATGGGATAGCTACCAAGAGTTTTTATTTGACTGACCCAAGGAGTTGGAGGAGTTCATACCTGAAACATATTAATTAATAGACAGTAATTATGTTTATAATTATTACAATTGTTAAGGGTGAAAATAATAGCCTTGATTAACAATTTGAAAGAGAGTATCTATAGGCAGCAACATAGATTAAATATATAAATGAGAGTGATGATGCAAAAGAGTATACAAGAATTAAAGGCAATGGAAAAACACCTAGTTGTTTTCAATGCTGACTTATCCTCAATTCACATTTGGCATCAACAGTGTTGATATCCCTCTCCAAAACCTTGCAGAGAGCCAGTGAGCAGCAACCAGAAAGCCAGGCTTCTTTCTGAGTACATTTGACAGCCTCATTCCTTCAGTATTGGGTATGAAGGATTGGATCCATTGCAAGGACATTGCAAATAGTGTTTTAAGGTCCGGTTCAGTCTGGTTTTTTGCGCCCAAAACAGGCAACCGTGGACTGCAACTTGTCCAGGACCGACGCAGATATTGGGGGGACCAGACCGGACCACCTAGGACCGGTTTTTTGGTGTAAAATTTGTTGTACCAATAAAAATTATCTATACTTCAACTATCCTTACTCTGAAAATTAAACGAGTTATATAGCATAGTAGAGCGTGTAAATACCCGTCACTTGACCAAATTTTGAGAGATTCGATGAATATTTGACATAGCTATGACCAAAACTGAATTACATCTGCTAAAGACTCAGGCAAAATGCAATGTGACAATAATAAAATGTGTGATGCATGTCTACATTGGTGATTAGTGGGAATATTCCTCTACCTAAAATCCTCATATAAAAAAATAGAATGAATCAAAATGATTAAAATATGAGTGAGTTATAATCAAAGTCATTTGGGTAAAAGTTTTATGAATAAAAAGCTTATAAAAGGAAATATTTAGTCATATCTTTCTCAATTCTTGACCGTTTTTGATGAACAAAGGGTCAAAATAAAGGTAATAATGGTCGTTACAAGGCTGTGTATGCACATGACGCTTAACCGGTTGCAACCGATTTAAACCGGTCGTTTTGCGGTCCTACAATATTTTTAAAAAGGAGAGACCAGCAACCGGACTGCAAAAGACCAGTCCATAAATAGACCACTGGTCCGGTCGTATGGACTGGACCTTTAAACACTGATTGCAAATCTTGTCACTGAAAATACTAATTGACTGGTATAGACCATCAATAGCACTTACACTGTTACAGGACCAGTCATCATATTTTTTTGAGGATTGTGGTGGGTGTAATAGAGGCTGCACTTTCATGTTTTCAAATTTAAGGGGTGCCCAGAACAACAGAGGGAACCTATTAAAAGTCAGACAAACATAGACAACAGAGTAACTGAGACATACTTTGTTCTCCTCATTTCTGTGTTGACTTTCCTCCTCGTCTTCATTGTCATTGACCTCATCAAAAGGGGTGCGAGTTCTGTAGCCACAGGATCTAACCTGGTGACCCCCTGCAAAGGATGGAAAACATGGGCACCACAAATACTGAGGGTCATGATGTCCACCATATTCTCCAGGTGAATCTAACCATGGCTTTTGAATGGTTTAACATGCTTTTTGGTGATGAGAAAAGTGGTCCCCTCATCTTCAAGCTCTGGGGTAACGCCAGCTCCATGCTGATCACTCCACATGCAGCCAGAGACATTTTTGATGGTCTGGATGGCATGAAAACTTTGACAAAGCTTTAAAAAGGCATCAAACACACAAAATTGGGGTTAATTCAATGATCACATACTCAATTCCACTTGTGTGAGCAGACCTTCATGGAATTAGGCCCACCCTTTGTCTGTTTGGTCTCCAAGACAGCACTGGGAGCTTCAAATGTTTTTGCTTTGAATATATTACCATCACCAGCTGCAGCCCTGTACTCATGCAAAAACCCAACGAAGGCAGTCTCATTGGCAAGAGTCCATTTAGCATTGGAGTTTGACATGAGAGGGTAATAGCACAGAAATGATGGACAGTTTCAGGACCCTGAAGGTTGTCCTACTCCCAAAATCATTAAATTTGGGAATTTTCTCCAGACAGAATTTCCCAAAATTCCTCTGGATCTGGCATCAGACACAGGATTGTCCTTGGACTTAGATCATGCCCCCCTTAGCTTAGGCAATTTTATCTGGACATTTAAATCACAAATTTTCCTCCAGATACAGATCAGGGATTTGACATGAATTTCTTCAAAGCCTGCTCTATCACACAATTGATTGTGTTCTCTCATGTAAAAGCACTCAATTCATTCCTTCCTCACATTTTCAAATCAGCAATGAATTAAGAGTGCTATTGTAAGCTAGGTAGAATCCACATGGGATTATATTCAATGATGATGCTTCAGTTGTTGGGTTCATAGAGCACAATATGAACATTTGATCTGTAATTCAATACCAAAGTTTGATATTTGGGTTTTGACCAGGGGTTTCAGAAATATTAGAATGAATCTGGCTAGCTCCAGCAAGTTGATGAAGACCAATGGTACTTTGGCAGGAGGGTTATTTCATCTTTGAATAACTTGGCACTCTTTGCTACCTGATGTCTTTTTAAGTGTGTCATAAACTTACCACCACCAACAAGTTGTACAAAAGTTGCATTTGACAAGCTCTTTGCCAAGGCTAGCATCCCACCAGATCTGATAGTTCATTTTGCTTCCATCCATTGGGATTTCAAAATTGATGGACTCATCTGTGGGCACAGCATTATAAATTGTCTGAGGATGAAGCATGTTGATGAGATTGTAGTAAGATTAGTGAGTTCTGCAAAGTTTCTGAGAGAGTAGTCTTCTCTTGATCTCCAGCCAGTATTTATACAATTCATGCAATGTCAACTTCAAACACTCTTATTCAGATACACTATGTGCTCAGGGGCTCAGGCAATAAATCCTAGGTTTATATAACCAACTTACTAATCTACATCACCAAGTGAAGACCGAGTGATAATTAGCAAGCCATGCAGTGCAACGACCGGAATAACGATGAGCAGGCACAGCTATAATGGGCAGATTTCCTAACTAGGCCTGATTCCACGGGCCCTGACTCGACTAAACTGGGCGATTGATGGGGAGAAACGTGGACTCACTTTGGCTCTGTTTCTTTGGCAAAAACCGACGCATTGAGAGATGATAGGACCCCGGGCAATAGTAGAAAAGGACTGATCCCGAAAATTGGGTTTTTGTCCAGACGCCTCTGCGCCAAATTTGTCTGGATGGGACCCGGCCTACGCTCCGATTTCAAAAATTTGTCCGGATGCTCAGATGAGGGCACTTTTTTGCCCAGCAGTGTCCGGATCGGCGGATCTGGCCTCAGCGCTGGCTCAAACGACGTCAAGAGCTCTCAGGGAGTAGGAAATGGATATATAACAAGTAAAATGTATATTTTCACGCTGGATAGTGCTCCACCACACTTTTTCGAGAGTTTCAGGGCTGCTGACTTCTTTTTGACCGTTTTTCGAAGCTTTATAACGATCTATGTCCCCGGGTAAAAGCTCGATGGATGGCGCCGATGGTATTATTCCATCGAGACAAAAGGAAAGCCCACAGTGATGCTCGCAACCGTAATGTGCAAGAAAAAAAAAACATGGAAAAGGAGTGACAAATTTACATTACCTTTGGTTGGGTCACACAGCTTCGACAACATGGCTCATCAATGTTACACACAGGAAACACCGTTAGACCGCTCAGCCACGACACTTGTGTCCGGATACTGGCCTTAGGGCATTTGACATCTCGTCGGTCTTGTCTGGGTTCTTGGCTCTGGGCAGTTTCGAATTTTGTCGCCTTTTGTCCAGATTGACCCCCAGCTGTTGGACCTAAAATCCACATTTTTTGTCCGGATCGGGACCAGGGATTTCCTGGTATTGCCCGGGGTCCTGAGATGATGCACCCCAAAGCCACTGAGCCCGTGCATGCCGATTCAGGACCAACGAAGACTTGGCAGCAGACAGTAACGGAGGAGTTTAGGCTCCGTTCGGGAACAGACTGCGAGATTCTGATGCCGGATTCTCGCCTATAACAGGCAACTCGAATTATCATCGCGAGCCAGGGCGCGTGTTGTTTAATCCGCTGCCCCTTTTCTCGCCACTTCTCCAAGGGGCTGCGAGCGGAAAGTGCCGAGACACCTCACTTCTCTAAACTCTCAGCAGCTCTCAGCATGTGTAGAACTGATTTTTAAGGTGTGGGGCCCAAGGGGTGGTAACATTACGACGTTCAGTCTGGGATTGGTACCTCGACCCTTGATACACGGTTTCTCCCAGCGTTAAAAATAGTGGACACAATGTTATGTTTGCAGTTTTGATTCAGGTTCCCACTTCTTCTGACAAGCTATATCATCTCAACGCACTGAGCAGAACCCATCCTCTGCACTTGCGCTCCCCATTCCATATCACCTTAGACATGACGGCGCTCACTCAGCTTATAAATTATGTGGCCGCAGAACAACTTGCTACGGTGCGTATCTACATGTCTATAAAATCCTCCTTCCCCGCTAACGGAAAAAAAGCAGTCTTTTGATGGTAAGTCCCCACGACGATTTCAAGCTTCTAAGGCTGATGAGTTTTCCACGCAGTTGCGGCGGGGATGCTAGTGGTATATGACTGCTCGCTGACGTTGGGGATGGAGATTGAGCTTGTGTGGTCATCGCCATGGGGGTTTGTGAAAGTGCTTTATATTGTTCAGCGATATTTGCCCTTTTTTGACGCAATTTTTCTCTGTCTGCCTCGTGAGTACATGAAATACCTCTCTCTTTACAACATTTCACGATTTGCTCTTCTAGTCCAAGTGGCGGTAAATATCGACCCAGGTGGATGCCATATTTTCGCAACGATACGAGGATGTACGCATTCTCTTTAAAACGTGGTCGTTTGGCTCATCGTATCCTAGGGTTAATGATTTTTGGCTTTATTTTGTCCGAAGGTGCGAATTTTCTTCATTTTATAGCATACTATCTGACGTCCCTAATGGTGGCTGTTGCTAGTAATCTTGACCCTTCGCGTATGGGCAGTATGGAAACGAGATCTGCGTCTGGGTGTCTTTCTGATATCCCTAATTACGCTCACAACTGTGGCGGAGATATATGTGACAAGAATCTTCCTTCGCGACCTGCAATGTGTGTCTGTCATATTTAGCTATCAACTCACCGCAACTGACACCCCATGTCAAGTTAGTACAAAGCCATACCCAGAATTTGTCGGTTGCTTTTTCACCAGTGCAAGTCACATCGTCTATTTGAATTGGGTTGTATTCATGATTTACGAAGTTGGTAAGCATTCATTTCTACCTTCGTGTACGGCATCCGCAACTAATTGTCTCCCAGTAATACTGGTCTTGATGATAATTCCTGGAATTGCTTCCTGTAAGACCGATACATTATTTAGTTATCCGCTTGCTCATAAGCCGCCCTTTCAGATCGGCGAGGTGGAAATGTTGCTCTGCATCACGTCATATATAGCGAAGGTAAGATATTGACTTGCACTGAGAAGAGATGCATCCAAATTGCCTTCAAACATAGGAATAATAATGTATATCTACCTTGTTGGTAAGCGACGGTCGGCACGACGCATTCATTGTGTGCTAAAGGAGCAAAAGCCCTTTCAATATTCAACGTCGTAGTCGTGTGCGCACTCCCTGTAAGCCGATACATTATGTCTTTGTGTGAACCAGACTAACCACTCAACTTCTGCAGGTAGAGTATCTCGCGGTTGTTTCCTCGTACGTTCATGTTCTGCCTCTACGTGCAAAATGACTGATTAAGTCAAGTGTGGAACGTGTACTCCACTCACTGTTAACGAGTAGGGTCGTGCTCCATATTCGAGAATACATAAAAAGGGATCAACCATCTTCTACCGATGGTCTTACAGAGATACACGTTGACCTAGACGCTAGCAAACCAACACGCCGATTCCAAAGACGATGGAGAAAATGAAACACTTTGACTCTCGTTTTGTTTCCGCGACGATGTCCGATTTTTGGAGCAGATGGAGGCTATCACGATACGTTATCTTAGTTTTTTAGAATGACAACGCGTGAGCTCGTGTTGGTATGTACGAGTGACCTAAGTAAATTAATTACGTTGTGTGGAGATATTCGACGCTAGAGTGGGCGCTACACGTGAGGGTCGGTGGTGGGTAACGATGGTTGTGGACTAAAATGTTGGCGTAGTGTGTTGTTTGATATCAACGCGAGGATGTGCAGGAATGCTATACTGGCTCACTTGGTTCTGGAACTCTCTTAATGGCATGTATCAGTGGTGGAGGAACCTTGCATTAGTGAGCCCATTACTTATTCATAAACTTGCGACCAGGTCAAACTTAAGATATGCGCCGCGATGTCATCAGCCTGCCAAAATGTTGAAATGATCGTTACCTAAAAATGTTCTGGAACCAAAGATAAATCTACCGCATCCCCAAGTCGTCAGTCGATATTATCGGAGACCGCGGTCACGCATGAGAATGGTTCTTGATATGATTGATAGATGGCATGATGTTGATATTGACACATATTTGCGAATGATGACGAGTCACTAGTCACTAGTCACTTGTTACATAACGCTATCATAAAATCGACGCCCATGTCTTGCCCATGTCTCAGCAACATTAATATCTCGCTTTTAGAGATATATATGAATTTGTTTACAGGATGGGTTACTTGTTTGCCTCACGATTCCAATAGCACCGCGGATTCGTAGCTGACGACTGCCTGCACGAGGTCTCGAAGGTTGGCAGCACCATGTTTCGGAGAGGAAAAACTTGGGAAAAACACTGACTACCTTGAGTATTGAAATGAATCTCCACAACGGACCTTTTTAAAGGTGTGTTTATTACTGTTCCGTTTCTGACACCGTGAACTAGAGCTCGCGCTCAGTACTCAGTACCCAGTCCTCGGTGGCACGAATGCGACACAAGGGCTGTCCAAATCGTTTTCAACGCTGTTCTGGACTTTGCGGCACCTTCCCCTTGTTATAAACAAAAGCCGGAGCTTCCTCCCTCTCTCCTTCTGCACGGCCCGAATCCTGTACCCATAAAACGTTTTTATTGGCCCCTGGGGCACGGATGCTTCTCTAGGTATGCCCGGCTTCATCCTTTTCTCAAGGGATTGACCGGACCCTACGTTCCACAGAGTTGCACACGACGGCTACAGCATGCGAAAACTGACTATGGGATGCGTCGTCAGAACGACACACTACAACTCCTGGGTCGAGATGGTCGAATAAGCTTTAGAGCCTGCTGAGATCCAGAAATGGATGGGGTTTCCAATTGATTGAGGATGACCATTTGAGGATGACCATGGCGAACGGTAAACTTTCTTCTCGTGAAGCTGGGAAACTTACATCCTCAGACTGACGGGCAGAAAGGGGTTGTTACCAAGATTTTACTAGCCAAGGGGAAGTTGCGGCTTTCGCTCGCGACGAAAGAACGATGGCCTAGCGTTCATAATGGTGTAAAGATCGCTACGCGACAGCAGTCGGTTTGCCGCAACTGTGCACTTGACGACAGAAGTTCATTCAAGTTGACATCGGAACGGACTGGGGGCTTATTTTCTTTACGTGCTATGTGCCTTGTACCTGTGAGGAGCCTGGGGGCACCGGAGTCTGTTTAGCGAGCACCGATGAGCCCTAATGAAGGATCATGCTGTCGTTATCCTGTGGTCCTCCCACAACTTGAATAATTTTCACGAGTGGGAGAGGAGCGATTGGCTTCTTGCGCTGAATGACATGCCCAATAGAGAGGAAGAGAATGAGTAGAATTGAACTTAAAAAAGATGAATCAAGATGAAAGGTGGCTAGGACACCACACACAAGTAACAGTCCGAAATAACGTTGGATTGTCACGATAAACATTAGCCTAGATCTGAAAGAGACGTTGAACTAATTGAATAACACAGGGACGAATAGACGTATCGATTCCAAGTAAACCAGGTTCCAGCATGGTTTGGAAAATGGGAACTTTGAAGTTCAAGCCTTGGGCCGTAGTTCCAACTCACCTTGTTCGTGCTCTCCTCCCGTTATCCCACTCTCCTTCTTTCCCCCACTTCCTATATCCTCGTCTCCATCCATAGGAACGCGGGTTGTGTCCGCTGGCTGTTCAAACGACCACAACGTCCAGTCGATTAGTAGCTCATCACCAAAATCGGTAGGGAGCCACGATCGTACTGATAACGAAAATTAAGCCATGACAATCAAGCAGGGAGTGGGGCTGGGTAGATGGCGCTGATGATGATCTAACCGGCGATGACAAAACCAACAGTCTTTCCGAAAAAATAGAAAGATAAACTTGAGTGGGAATGGTGGCTCAAAGAATGATTAATGGGGGTCCGCACCTGCAAGATTTACCAGAGTAACGTCCGCATGCATGAGTGGCATTTCCTTTACACGACTTCTAAGGTCTCCCCATCGCTATTCGCCCCCAAACAGTCGTTGAAGATGCTTGGGTGGTCGTAGAATCACCCCGAAACCCAAGAGTTCCCCACTGAAAAAAACGTAGGCCAATTATCCGCCAATGTATACTGAGGCGCCGCACTACGAGGAATCAACTTGACACCACCAGCTGTTGGAGTAAAAGGTCCCAAATGCAACACAACCTGCCAGTTGAACCATCGGTACGACTACCACCAGAAACACCACCAGAAACACCACCAGAAACACGGCACCAGAGAAAACAGAGGTCTTACGTCCATACGATATGTACACATTTGCAGCAGGCGTCGAGACAAGTCGTCAGGATCGCCAGGCGTAACGACGTGATGGCGGATGATCAAAGCCGCTTTGGCCTATGCATCCCTTTTCAACCTGAGTGGGTCAAGTGGAACCACGAGTAGAGAGACGGACCTTCAAACACACACGCACGCGCAAACCTACTAACATCAAGCAACAAGAATCCTGTTGCCCACACCGTAACAGGCCCAGGCCTCCACTCCTCAACATCTCCCATATGCGTCGACACGACATATCGACGTCCGCCAAACACTCTCTCGGCATTTGTCACTGTGAAGAGGCCTCGAAACGATTGATGTATGAAGAATGTCATAGCGACGTACCAGGGATGCTCTAGCAGCTGAAAAGCGTGGAGGCAGAGGCAGAGGCAGCGGCGAGGGCAACAGTGGCAGAAGCGAAACACATCTTGAAGGAAGGAAGTTGGGATTCACACGCTCGAAAGTACAATCAACATGGGCCGAATCATACGCCAAATATCCACAAACTCCACCATATTACGTTGATAGTTCGCAGCTTCCTTTCGTTCCCGACTTCCACCAACCCCCCCCTGTCTTCACCAAGTCTCCGCTGACCCTTCTAGCGCTCCACAACTACATTACTTTTCTCTCTACGGCCTTCAAGGAATGGCTCAGTGCTAAGTTACGACTCCGCAGTCCTGTCGAGGAAGTCATCATCGTCATTCAGTCTCCCTAGCGCACGTAACTCCTGCCCGCAGCATGCCTCCTACGCTATTGGACGCCAGGATTCACCTTCGATTTCGCGACGCATACATTCGGTTTGCGACGGGTGGAACGAATCCCATCGAGCGGAAGAGTCTTTTGTGCATGGGTAGCTGAGATAAAGGAAAGGAACGACGACAAGAGGCGGGGAATGAGAGCCTGCCACTGCTGGTAAAGGAGGTTGGCCTCCGCATCTGGGCCGGTACGTCGTACTTTTGCAGGAATGGGTGTATTTGGCAGAATCAGATTGGATTTGTGAGGGGTGTTAGGACATAAGTCCACTTTGCAGATTGTAGATGAACAGTTAAAATATGTAAGTCCCCACTGCAAGGACCGCCAGAAGCCGCCAGAGCGCGAGGAGCTCTTTCATCGAGCACTTTAAGAGCTACCAATCGCAATCTAAGAAAAATGATGATCGGAAGCAGATATATTTATAGCCATCACTGGCAACTGCCATCAGCGCTTAGGAAGACCGCCTCTCAGGCCAATTACCCCCAGACAAATAATTGGCCTCTGAGGGCCCAGAAGCACGTAGAGGTGTTAGGCCTGAGGTGGGTATTCCTTTATAACAATTCTCACTCACTCCAGCTTGAAATGGCCGTAAGGTGTTTCGAAAAGGAAGGACTCTCCGCCTCCGTCGTTCTATCAGAAGCTTTTCGCACAGATGTGAATACTATCGGTTGATCCTCTTTGCAGCCCGGGAAATCACCAGTAAGATGGGCGATGGCATCGCTATCATTCATGGTAAACCCTCCATCCTCGTTTTCGAGCATCTGAACATCGTGACCCGATACCCCTTCTACATGAACAAGACAATCTTTCAAGGAAGCGACTTTGTGCGGTGGCGGAATGGTAACTGTTTCAATTCGACCCAAATAATAATTGCTCTCGTTTAACGAAGTTTTCGAGACGGCTTCACTATCGTCGTCGTAAAGTCTGTAGTAAACTGATGAGCGTGAAATGGAAGATTTTTTAGAACAAAACAGAAAAGCGCACCTTACTGTTGTTCAGCCTTCAGACCCCCTCAAACCACCAGAAGAAAGATCGTTGTCGGACTCAGCTCAACGCGAAAATAAGACCCCAACACCACTAGCGCAAGCGGCAGACTTCCCGCCACTGCGACCGCGCTGTTCAGTTGGGTGAGGTGCACAGCCGAACTCTGCTTGAGCGATGTGATACAACTAGAGGAGGGTGGATGAGGGAGGTACGGCCATGAAGGATAGAATTGCTAAGTGGGGGCCGTGCTCGCCGCGGAGGGGGTGGAGGAGAGGAAGGGTGTGTCACAGGGGACGGTGGTAACAGTGGTGGTGAGTGGGTAAGGGCGGTTCTAATTCGACGTCCTAGCCATGTTATAGGAAAGGGCTTGACGGAGAGTGGTGTGTTCTTGTCTGTGGACGCGAAGGAGATACATAGGGAGACGGATAGTGATGGATAAGGAAAGCCATGGGAAACGCGTTCCAAATTTAGACTTCGACGATGCGTATGATGCGATTCGGACTAGGCTAGCAGGCGACATCTAGATGCAAGTTATTGATATTCACGATTTCCTTGGTCTCATAGCCGCTTTGCAATGTTTGAAACGCTTGCCCCATCGTCTCTGTCAAAAACACGACAGTTATCCTAACCATCACACAGTCGATCGATAATTATAGTTTATAACACTGATAATTCACACGATGTTTAAATTATGCGGCTGTGTCACGAAGCATTGCATGCCAGATTCAACTCGATCCTTCTGACCCTCCTTCCTTACACTCATAGTTCTCTTTCATACCAGTATGGCGACCAATAAACTTCACGCAATTCTAACAGGTAAGAGCGCGAAAGCTATAATGTCCTTGTTTTCTACTGATCGTTATCTAGATATTGAGGTTGAAGGCGACGTTGAAAATGGGCAACAAAGAAAACGAAAGCTGTACTCCGTACAGCTTTCTGTGGCCGACACGGTGGTTGCAAAGTCGACACACCCCAAGCCTCACTCGTCGGTGCTCAAATGGGAATGGAATGCCAACAATCAAATGTGGGTGTTGGTCTTGTGATTAACCTCTCGGTCGACGTTCACCTTCTGGAATCTGGAATCAGCTGGTTCGAGCCGTCATCAACGATGAAAGTTGAGGTCTACCGTGGATTCAAGGGCGTCAATTTCTTCAATAAGCTTGTGGGACAATATCAGGGGAACGTCGAAGACCTGCTCGACACTGGTGAGTACAATGTCTGCTATAAACGTGCGTTTAGGTTAAAAAAGATTTAATTAGACGCCAATTTTGGTTTGATGAATAAGAAGGGTAACCCCATCGCTCCCAAAATGAAGATAGCTTTATCTCTCGTATCCACATCATCCGCGACGAGCCTGAATTCTGGCGGTTTTTCCACACAAAATAACGATTATCTGGCAATCGGCGGGCTCCCTGCCGTGGTGGTCGATCCCAGAACTAGGGCTCAGCAGGCGGAGGCAGGTGTTGTCTACGAAGGATTTAAGACCGTACTGCAGGGACTTTACAATTGCTCTGATATCTTTTTACCTTTGAAGACGGCTGCTGGAGGGATTCTGACAATTATCAAGTTTGTCGAGGTATGTGTCTTGGTGTACAACAACATCAACTTATTCATCGTTTATTCGTGCGGATCAGACCGTGTTGGAGAATAAGAAGGAACTAGAAGACCTCAAAGCAAAGCTGGAAGCTATCCTCTCGATCGTCAAGCAGTATCAAAAACAGGACAGTTTGCATGCATTAGGCAACCGAATTGAAATATTCTGCACGTCCGTGGCTTTTTCATGACTTTTTTGTCATATTTATATTCATTGATGTTTTGCAGCGCTATCACCACACAATTGAATTTGATCGAGGGCATGCATAAGCATTCAGTGTTGGCCCGTGGAGCCGAGGGTACGAAGGATGCAGATACGATACTGAAGGCCATTCGGAACATCAACAGCCTGTGTGACGTCTTTCAGGTTGGTTATCGAGTCATTAACAAAGCTTCGCGTGGATGCTGAGCCCTTCTTAAGATGGATACTCAATTGAACATCGAGGGAATGGTAGGCGATATCTTACAGGTACGATACTCTCGCTACTTCCAGGCGCAGGAGCGGGGCTGATGAACCTGAGGCCCACAGCGCCTGAACTCTAGTGAGATAAACTATCCTAACAGAACATAGCTTCGTGGCGCTCACATACCCACAGGTTCCATCGAAAAACTCAGTCACGAAATGACATCCTATAAAACTAGACAGTCGTCTTACGGCGACCCCACCGGCTGCATGCAAGGGACCCGTGTAAAGGTCCTCGAAGAATTGGACACTTGGGCCTCGAACTCCAATAGCAGCAAGGTATACTGGATGGTAGGTATGGCTGGAATCGGAAAATCGACCATCGCGCACACGTTCTGTGAGAACCTCGAGGCGAAAAACATTCTTGGTGGCAGTTTCTTTGCTTCTCGAGCATCCGAGAAAACTAGGAACGCACGCCTTATTATTCCTGTTATTGCACATGCTCTGGCCAGAGCGTCACCTCCTATTAAAGTTGAGGTGGTCAAGGCCATCGAGAATGACCCTACTCTGGCGGAACCGACATATATTAACATAAATGAGCAGTTCAAGCGGCTCATTTATAATCCTGTTCGAACGACCGCCGGCGTGGTGGATAAGCTACACAAAGTTGTCGTTATTGATGCCATTGATGAATGTGCCAACCTTGAGGTCGTCGCTTCGCTTATTAAACTTGTTCTTGAATGGGCATCGGAAATTCCGCTCAAGATATTCCTAGCCAGTCGAGACGAATATCGGATCCGCAATGCCTTCGGGACTACTAGGGATAGCATTCGAGAGTACTTCTACCTCCATAATATCGAGAAGGACGTGGTGAAGAACGATATCCAGAAATATCTCGAGACATCATTGGCCCGCATCAAGATTCAAGAATGACAGCAGCGAGGAATGGCCCTTGGCAAGCGAACTGTCCGGTCTCGTCGCACGTTCCGGCACACTCTTCATTTACGCAGCGACTGCCGTTCGTTATATCGCCAACGGTGACGAAGACTATAAGTCCCGTCTTTCCGCAGTGGTGATCCATGGCCAGAAATCAATCAACAAGTTCGAAACCGACATCGATTCTCTCTATGTACATGTCTTGGAAAAGGTCTGTGAAGACAAGGAGTCGCATGAAGTTCATCATATAAGAAAACTCTTGTCAATCACCATATTTCTTCGAAATCCATTGCCGATGGAAGCCATTATATCTCTATCACTGGAAAGCAATGCGCACTCTTACTTGTCGCGGCTCTCCTCTGTTATTCATATTCCTGATCAGCCAGGGGCCGTGGTTGCTCCATTTCATGCCTCATTTCCTGACTTCATAACCAATCCAGACCGGTGTTCTCTCAAGCGTTGCCCGTTCCCTTCGCTGGTTGCTTCCGAGGGTCATGAGCTGATAGCCCTCAAATGTTTGAAGCTGATGAACCAGTCACTGAAGTACAATATATGCGAAATCCCCAAAGACTTAACTTTGTCACGCAGAGACACCGCCAACTCTCCGGAAAACGTGGAGAAAATCTCTGAAGCGCTCAAATACTCATGCATCTATTGGGCTGCTCATTTAGCAGAGGTCAAGGTATTTGACACCGTGCTCGTTGACTCTCTTCGGATTTTTCTGCATGGACATCTTCTGCACTGGATAGAGTGTCTCAGCATACTGAGTAAGCTGCAGACAGGACTAAAATCCCTGGGTGGCATAGTCACTGTTTTATCAGTAAGTTATTTGGACAACATTGTGAATCTAATGATTTGCTGATTGACAGGCCTTCAAATTGCATGACCTTCAGTTACTTGTTCACGACGCCCGCCGGTGTTTACAAATGAACTTTGAAGCTGTCCAGAAACATTGCATGGAGATCTACGAGTCTGCACTTGTTTGGATCCCGAAGAATTCATTGATACGAAAAACCTACATCGCAGATGTCAGCAGAGTTCCAAAAGTGATTGTTGGATTATCTGACTCGTGGGGCCCTGATGAGCTTATTATGCAAAATGGCTCAAGTGTGAAATCTGTTGCATTCTCGCAGGACGGCAGCCGAGTCGTCTCTGGATCGTTGGACAAAACGGTCCGAATTTGGAATGTGACGACGGGCGAGATAGAGGCTGAGCTGAAGGGCCACACAGATTCGGTGAGCTCTGTCGCATTCTCGCAGGACAGCAGCCGAGTCGTCTCTGGATCGGATGACCAAACGGTCCGAATTTGGAATGTGATGACGGGCGAGGTGGAGGCTGAGCTGAAGGGACACGCAGAGCCAGTCACGTCTGTTGCATTCTCGCAGGACGGCAGCCGAGTCGTCTCTGGATCGGATGACGAAACAGTCCGAATTTGGAATGTGACGACGGGCGAGGTAGAGGCTGAGCTGAAGGGCCACACAGATTTGGTGACGTCTGTCGCATTCTCGCAGGACGGCAGCCGAGTTGTCTCTGGGTCGTTCGACAAAACGGTCCGAATTTGGAATGTGACGACCAGCGAGATCGAGGCTGAGCTGAAGGGCCATACACATTGGGTGAGGTCTGTTGCATTCTCGCAGGACGGCAACCAAGTCGTCTCTGGATCGGATGACGAAACAGTCCGAATTTGGAATGTGACGACGAGCGAGGTGGAGGCTGAGCTGAAGGGCCACACAGTTCGGGCGACGTCTGTCGCATTCTCGCAGGACGGCAGCCGAGTTGTCTCTGGATCGTTCGACAAAACGGTCCGAATTTGGAATGTGACGACGGGCGAGGTGGAGGTTGAGCTGAAGGGCCACACAGATTCAGTGAGCTTTGTTGCATTCTCGCAGGACAGCAGCCGAGTCGCCTCTGGATCGGATGACCAAACGGTCCGAATTTGGAATGTGACGACGGGAGAGGTAGAGGTTGAGATGAAGGGCCACACAGGTTGGGTGACGTCTGTCGCATTCTCGCAGGACGGCAGCCGAGTTGTCTCTGGATCGTTCGACAAAATGGTCCGAATTTGGAATGTGATGACGGGCGATGTAGAGGTTGAGCTGAAGGGCCACACAGGTCCGGTGAGGTGTGTCGCATTCTCCCAGGACGGCAGCCGAGTCGCCTCTGGATCGGATGACCAAACGGTCCGAATTTGGAATGTGATGACGAGTGATGTAGAAGCTGAGCTGAAGGGCCACACAAGTTGGTTGGCGTCTGTCGCATTCTCGCAGGACGGCAGCCGAGTCGTCTCTGGATCGTTGGACAACACGGCCCGAATTTGGAATGTAACAACAGGCGAGGTGAAGGCTGAGCTGAAAGGACACGCAAATTCGGTGACGTCTGTCGCATTCTCGCAGGACGGCAACCGAGTCGTCTCTGGATCGTTGGACAAAACGGTCCGAATTTGGAATGTGATCACGGGCGAGGTGGAAGCTGAGCTGACAGGCCTCACAAATTCAGTGAGGTCTGTTGCATTCTCGCAGGACGGCAGCCAAGTCGTCTCTCGATCGATCGACAAAACAGTCCGAATTTGGAATCTGACAATAGGTGATTCTCAATCAATATTCGCTTCAGACGTCATATTTCCCGACGGCAGTGGGGTAAATATAACTACCCTTGGGGAATTTCACATTTTCTATCCCTCACAGCAACCTCCGCTCAGTATGAATTCCCCTATACAGTTATCAGATAATCGTCACTGGATAATGACCAACCTCTGTGACTTTTATATCCCATCTCGATATCGCAACTATTACTGTTCCTCAATTTGGGGCAGCCGGATATGTTTGGGATACCTATCTGGCCATGTAGTTATAACCGTGGCACTATGAATAGAATCAATGTGTTCTCACCAAGGGAGCCCCGGCTAGTTTTTGTATTTTACATACGAAAGATTGCGTCCAAGAGACACGTTTCTTAAGATACTTGAGCGACAGACAGACGGGGCTAACATTGTGGAATGATTCACCTTGATGCGATCCTAGTCGGTGTACTGGAATTACCCGTTAGCTATGCCGCGAATTAGAGGGGTTAGAAGACCCACCACAGCGAGAGAGAGTTGAACAGAATAGCTCTATACCGTTCCCAAGAGACCCCACATGAATAGTATGTCCTAGAAGAAAATTGTCGAGACGCGCGAGAGGTAACTGATTGGCTAGCAAAGTTGATCATGATCGTCGAGGACCTGATCAGAACATGTTGATCAATGTTTGGCTTGCACCTTATTTAAGTTATTAGTATTACATACTATGACGAGGGTCGTTACCACCACACGCTGTTCACCTACTCCCAGCAAATACGCGACAGCCATGAGGGACTTTCACCAGACCATTCATTGATCCTTCATCCCGTTTTCGACTGCTTCCTTACAGGCTCTAATTCCATGGCCACGCTGAAACGATGGGAGAAAAGGGATCCAAAAAGTTGCCAAAAAGGTTCATATACTCAATGTGTACTTATTTGGCTGTCCTCTGACACGTTTCATGGACCTGAAGCTCGGTCTCCTTCAAGAGGTGCGCACAGGTTGTATGCACTACATGCACGATACTTGCCCCAGGTCCACCCCTCAGCAAATGTGTAACCAACAAGGAGATGGAGCACAACCCCGTTGTAACCTCAACGTTCAACGTCAACGTTTCAAATTTCAACGCCGATCTGAACCTCACGCCCTTGCTCCGAGTTCATTTCACGACAGCTCTCGGATGTCACAGAGTGGGATTTTGCCTCCAGAATACTTGCTCGACGTCAGAGGCACACCCCTTCGCCATCTTCGCATTTCCTCCGCCTCTCAAACCACGCAACGCGTCCAAATGCCTCCCCTCTCGTCGTTCTCGTCGTTCATGCTAGATGATCTCACTTGCTGGTAACACAAGAGTGTGACCTTTACATTGACGACGTAGTGCTGAGACGTCGGGCAAAAGAATATAGACTCCGTGTAAGCGAATGTGCCATGTCGTTAACGGGAGAGAAGACTGACTCAACGTGATTAGCGCTCAACCTGCCCTCGACGTCGTCACGCATGCTCCCCTGAACACCACGCACACGCACTCAATGTCGGACGTGTATGGGTCGATAATGCAGGGGATAGACAGTGGGTCCAGGCTACAAGTACGTGACATTCAATTTACAGTGGGAGACGCGATGGGAGACTTACCCGACGCTAGAAGAACTCCCCGTCATCGTCTGATATTTTCTCCCCCTATCCACCCATGTAACGTATTCGAATGCATCCGTCTTCGTCGTCCAAGAGAATCCGCCGATGCTGGAACATTGGGGTCTAGAGTGTGACCTCTACGTGGACGATGTGGTGCTGAAACGCCGCGTAAGTGAGTCCATCAGTGTACTGTAATCGGAACAGACGGTTTACCCAGTTCCAACAGCTCCCCATCACTGTTTGAGTACGTAGGTTTCACCTGACGTCGTCTTTCACGAGCAGTGTCGGAAGCTAGACGCCTAGAGGTCGATTACGCGCAAGGCGGACGTTGGTGTCGCGGCTATAACCTGTAAGTGAGATTCGGATGTCAATTATATAGTGAAGGCAACTTACGCACGTTGTCTCCGCTCCTGCAGAACATCGCTCTACAAACATAGAGGCCCATGTTCGTCGTTTGTGAGCCGTAAACGATGTCGGAGACAAGTGGCTGATAAATCACGAGGAGAACGTCTTTAATTGCTATATCATCCTGACGACCGCATCCCGTGAATGTCGGGTGGATTTACGTTTCGATCAAACTACCACACTACTTCTCAGCGTCTTCCACTATGTCATCAGTGCTGTGAGCCGCAAGAGTGCGATCCTTGCGCTTGCGTCGACCAAAATGTGTCTTCAGTTCCCAGTGTTTTGGCCACGCTGGTGAGTGTTGTCATCGAAAACGCAGTTCACAGTGAACAGGGCGCTTATTCCGTTTTCCATGGAACAGATTGGAAGCTCATGTTACGACGTCATGAACCTCGTTTGCCAGCAGGGGCAGGAAGTATGGAAGCTAAAACAATTTGAATCGAAAGTGAGTCTACTCTTGACATCTCTTGGGTCCTACCGTGGATTTCAACGAAGGACGCCGTTGTATCTCACTCAAGAGCGCAATTTTGAATTGAAATAGGCCATGTACATACAATGATTTACGCTGCTTCCGACTCAAGCGGGGGCGTTTCTTATCACGGACCGGCTGTCGCATAGGCTTCAATTGGAGAAGTCTTGAATTCTCGCGGTCTTACCGCGCGCTTTCATCCCTCACTTCTATAAAGCTCATCGCGCCATTGTGTCTGATCTCCTATACCTCGGCAAACGTACATGATGTCAAGAGAGACTGACATCGATGTAAATCAACTTGTGGAGTACGTTGGCGCCATGAGGCTGGTCACGGTACGAGCATCATCTTCCTTAAAGCTTACCAACTAATTATCCTAGTATTTCGATAGTGGGTCGTCTCTGAACGTCGTCCGATCGGCATACTAAACTAGTTGTTGCGCAGTCTCCGCGGCGGCGATGTTGGTGTATGACTATTTCTTGACACTGGGGATGGAGGTGGATTTGGTATGGTTGTCAGCATGGGGCCCCATGAAGGTCTTGTTCATTGTTCAGCGATACCTTCCCTTTATAGATGCAGCTACCTTCGGCCTTGTCCGTAAGTGAAAGTTCGGTCTGGTTCAAGATCTCGTCCTGATTTTGCGGGATCATCACAGACCAGTTATCGACGACAATTAACCCATTGGTCTGCACGCACTTCGAAAACGCCCAGGGTCGTATGTCGCTCTTTCGTATATTTATTGTCCTCGTTTCTTGAAGCGCCATTGCCCTTTAGTACTCGTCGTCACTGGTTTTATTTTATCCGAAAGTGCGTCTAATTATTAAATTCGTGTTGATCGAACGTTGACGGATGTCTTTCTAGTCATTCTAACACTAAGCGTATGGAAACAAAGCAAGTTTTTAGGATTCGCGCTATCAATACTTCTCCTTGCCACTGCGGTTGCATGCTACGTTTTCACTGGCCTTTTTCAACGTGGCTTAAAATGTGAGTTAAGTTAATCAATGGATTTCCCCCCTTTTTCTAACTGCTCAATGATCGATACCTAAGTGAGCAATAGACCATATCCCGAATTTCAAGGCTGTTTTATTACGGGCACACATAGGCTGTTATATGTGAGTTGGCTCGGCTTGATGGTATATGACTCAGGTATGTGCGGAAACAACCGTAAAGGGATGGAAATTACTATCTGACGACGGTCCTAGTTCTCCTCGTCCTAATGATCATCCCCGGAATCACCGCCTGTCCGTACCTTTGTGAAGAGTATCTTTACCTCATGATGCTTTTTAAGACCGAGAGCAAGGGAATAAAGGTCTTCATGCGGTTGTCTATCGCGATGGTAAGTAAGGCCCAGAAATATTGCCAAGGTACTCGTCTGACCGGACAGTAGGCGTTGTGTTTTATGTCTACCTCTTTGGTAAAATGAAACCGATAGCGTGCTTTGATGATGCCGTCCTTACCATGGATACTCATACAGTCTTATCCGCTACGAACGTAATCGTCATAAAAGCGCTGCCGGTGGGTTGATTTGATTACTTCAAAAATAAAAATAAAAGACATGGACTAACGTCGTATCAACAGGCAAAAGATCTTTACATCCTATCGTCGTGCGTTCCCCTTTTCGTATGAGTATTGAAGAAGGCTTATGATTTGAAAAATTAAGTGTGGAACGATGCCTACATTCCGCGTTGACGAGCAGGGTGCTTTTGCACATCAGGGATCACACGAGGAGTATGACCTCACCTTGGTCTGATGGTATCACGGATATCCAGTTTGCTTCCTTCGTGGAGGACGAGATTTAGAAGGGGAATTTGATAGTGGGCCCGTGAGACGTATCACTACATCAGCGCTCACTGAATAGCAACAGATTTATTTTCCTATGCCAGTTGAGGCCATTTCCAAGATAGCCTACGTACAGTGTGCTATGGAAAGAAGGATGATCGGAAGTGTGAAAAAAGCCATACCAAAATCAAACCCTGACGATTACGCAGTAAGGGGACTGGCCGTACGCAGCCTCTGCTGACTCTTGACGTCGTTGAGGGGCCCCTCTCCGTCGTGAGAGGGAAAATGTCTACTCGGAATGAAGTCAATTGCAACAGGGTGATCTGATCCGGAGCTCAGGTGAATACCGCGTAGCATGAATGGGCTGCAGCTGTTAGTTTCTCAGCTCCGTTCTTCCCCACTCGTCTTTGTCGATCTACGGCTTATCTGCACTCGCCTTAGAGTAGACAGGTGTGATATCTACTAACCGCGCCTTTGCCCGTCTGCAGACAAAGACAACTGATTGGCCTAACCCGTCCATTTTTATCGCTTTACCCTACAACCACGATTCTTTGTGTATTCTACGCGTGCAACAGGCGGAAATACAATTTCACGAACGAGCGACGGGTCCTTGGCCCATCAGGCCATCATATTGAATGCCCCGATAGCGGCAACCGCCGTGGTCATCAAGAAAATCAGACACCCCGCCGCTCCAACAAGTACACCGATCGCTATAACACCCAACGAAAACAAAGCCTTGCCTCCATACTCCGCCATGATTTCCAACGTTGACGGCGACTGAGGGTTCGCATCCGGAGCAGGAACCTGAGAGCCCGAATCCGAGTCGCTCCACCAAGAAGTTCGCCAGATGGACTGCATGAAGTAGAAGACAAAGGAGATCCACCAGAGTGAGAAAAGAGTTCCGAGGGTATTGAGTAAGACGCATATGGCACGAGTGGCGTAGGCTTCGGAGCCTTTATTGGCTATCAGTACGACTCTTCCTAGACGTTATTTACGTGGATAGACGCCAGACGTACAGGGCTGACAACCCTAGTTTCGTCCGTACTGGTCTTGGGCTTCGACTTGAGAATCTAAGCGCCTTTCTTCGCGATCGTCGTCTATCTGAGGGAAGGATGGAGAGCTCATGGTGGATCATCGGATGGAAGGAGGGGTGAGACAATCATCAGTACCGAAGGCGCGACATCAAAGATTTTAAAACCCGCCGCGTTGACGATGATATGGCCATGCAAGCCATAGCACGCAAATCGCATCTGATAGGCATTGTATAGCTCATTCATTTCGCTTTGTCAGTTCTCAAGGAGTAATGTAATTTATATAGGAATTGAACAACATTTACACACAAAATTAGACAAATTCTGATTTTAAACACTATGTTTGAAGTAGAACAGTGCATGCTCCCCTGGCAATGGAGTTCAAACATTGCCAAGCCCTCCAAAAGTACTTTGAAACCATAGATCTATATTGTGGGAACGTGAGGGGGAGCAAGCCCCGTTCTGCTACAACATACAGTTTTCACGCGATTGTAATCTCATCCTATTTCTATATAATCTACATTAGGCCATGTGCATTGGAAAGGTGGTTCAAATGAGCTATAAAATGTCTGGAACGGACATAATTTGCGGTCATTTCATGCTGGGTCCGTTTTTCATCTCGTTTGTTTGAAAAACGAAAACGAAAATGAGATAAAAAATGAGTAAAAAATGGCTACTGTGAACGAGGCTATTGATGTTTGCTACATACGAGTAGTCCAGGACTTCCAATTCAAACCAGATACTCTACTCTCCAACCCAGGAATCACGGGCGCAACAAAGGTGGATAAAACGAGGTAGCAGCCATAACATCCTACCCCGGTCGCAACTAACGCACCCGCCGACCACACCAATAAAAAGACCCACAAAAAAAGCCTCATGAAAAAACCTGTTTCATCTGGTCCTACTAACCCGCTCTGCCAAAGCTTGATAACACCGTACGACCACATCGTGGTCCATGCAAAGGGTAGGAATAAGGCTGCTGCATGAACGATGGTGTGCAATGTAATCCTGAATAAGAAAAAGACTGGCATCATTAATTTCGATTCTGCGCTTCACTTCAAGGAAAGAAAAGCTTACAAAGGTCGTAAATGACTTGAGTACGTGGTCCAGGATTCTTAAATAGGGAAGTTGCCGCTTGGGAAATTGTGAATGTCTTTCGGAGCCACTGGCTTCTCCAACTTGAATTTCCTTCAGTTACACCAAGATTTTCGGGATCTCCTTCAATGGACGCTTGGTCGTGTAAAGGGGTATATGATGGTCGCCATGCGGAAAAGAGGGGCTCAATTCGTTCCGCATACCAAGGCTTTAGCACCCGAGAGGAACTCCGCACGATAGGATCAACAACCAATCTCATGTATGGGGTTAAAAAGTAACCCATTGAAGCCACGATTGAAAAACACCCAACAATTCCGATGATGACAGCGATGGATGCCATGACTGTCCAAGCGCTAACGGCAACGGCGGCGAATAGAGAATCGAACCATGACAGTTGAGCGGATGACTCCTCGGGAGGTGTTGGAGGGGTGGAGGGCGTATCACTTTTGTCGAAGCCCAAGATGCCTCGGATCCCGCGAAACCATAAGGAAGTCCATCCTCCAACCAGGACGAGAGCTCCGAGGTGGCTAACGACAATGAGGACGATCATCAGAAGGGCAACGACTTTGTAATTAAAATTAAGTTGAGGCGATTGGAATGAAAGGCGAGTGCTTACGAAATGGAACGACCCCTTTCCAAATCTCTGATAGCCTGTCACCGAATGCTTTTAAACTCCATGAAGCAGTCGAGCAGCTTGGTTTGACGCCAACGAGGTAACTTGCGTCGGAGTCATTTAATTCCAGTTTTATTGGCGAGCCTGCGAGTTCTAAGTCCATAACGGCCTGGGTAGGAACGGCCGTTGAGCTCTAAGTCGAAAATACGAGCACTCAAAACAACAGGAGGAGCCTCAGAGGCAGTAAGTAGGAAGGTGTGGAAGTAGTGATTGTGAATCTTGATGGGGTGTGCATGTGAGCACTGGAGGCTGTGTCGCGCTTTGTAAATCTGACCCTTGCTCGGACTTTCAAATCCTAAGACCCCCTTGCCCGTGCAGTCGGATGGTCGGCGTAATTGCGGGTTCCGAGCAATTTCGGAGGCCTCTGCACAAGGTCAAAGCATTTCTGAGTTGCCTCGCTATTCAGAAGTTGGCACCCATACAGCTCTGATCTCTTCAAAATTTGCAGTTGTTGGTGCTGAAATCAAGGGGGTCTTAGGATTTGAAAGTCTGACCAGGGGTTGGATAGGTAGGTCAGCCGCAGGCTGAGAAAAAAAAAAAATGGAACCCCTTATAAAATTATCTTGAAATGGTCCTGGAAGGTCATCCTCTGCAGGCTTTGAGTCCTAATAGCTCCTAATAAGCTCCTAAACATGTAGATCAGTCTGAATTCAATGATATTTAAGGATGATGTCATATTTTTCTAATCTTATCTACATAATCTTAAATAAATTTTCTCAACCAAGTGTTAATATCACAAAACCTGTTCTGAAGGTGAAGTGATGCTGGCATGACTGAAGAAGTATATT
>KN838680.1:65335-76284 GCA_000827195.1 Laccaria amethystina LaAM-08-1
ATATATGGCTATGTGCCTGATTACGTAGGTAGGTAGGTCAAGCCCCAAGGGCTTAAAAAAAAAAAACGACCCCGGGTATTTTTTTTTAATCCTAAGACCCCCTTGGCTGAAATGTATATATACACAGGCTTCCATGACGTTCCTTGGCTCAGTGCTATGGAGGGTCTAGCAAATGCTGAGTCAGAGGTAGTTACGTAATGTGAGGTCAGCTGAGATGTTCTTCCTCAGCTTCAACGACTACCAGACAATCACAATCTTCAACACCTCACCTTGCTCAATTTTTGAGGGGCAACCCATTAGCATTGCAAGATGTGTCATCATATTTGGCCAGGTAGGTTGGCCAAAGGCCGCAAAAAAGAAAAAATTGGAAGCCTCTACAAAATGGTTTTAAAATGGACCCAAGAGGTCACACCAGCAAGTATGAAGCTCTAAGATACTCCCAAACACGGACATCCACCCTGATACAGTGATATTTAAGCATATTTGTTTAATCTTATCTAATCTTCAATTTTCTCAATGTTATCTCAAACCTCTCCCAAATGTGAAGAAATGGAAGCTGGCATGATAGACAAGGTATATTTGCTAAATACCACCAACAAGTTACTAACAGGTTAGAAATCTGTACTTAATGCCACATGTGCCCCAATTACAAGCAGATACACTGCAGAACCTACAAGAAAAGCTGTTTCTCAAATCACTGTATCACCTACATTATGTTTGATATTGGATTTGCAAGGATTGTGAGGCATCTGGGAAAAGATGAGATCATAATGATGATGTCATCTTACTATATTATCTATATATGGACATGTGCCTGGTTATGCAGGGACCTAGGTCAAGCCTATATATAAAAATCGACCCTGGGTTTTTTTTTTGAATGCTAAGACCCCCTTGTGTGCAAGGGGGTGGTGGAACGTGGATCCTGAACACTGGCTGGGAGCGGGGGGGGGTCTGGCCGAAGGCTGAAAAAAAAAATAGTGACATGGTTTATTTTCATCATAAGTTGGGTTGTGGAACAGCTCCCAATGCATCTGAATTGGTTACAGATGTGTGGAAGCTGTCCAGATACTTGTTCAGTTGAGAATCCAATCTTTAAAAATGTCTGTAGGACTTTGGTAGGACTTTTTCGAAATCATGTTTCAACTCTTTCGACCAAGGGTACTGAAGAACACTACAAGAATGCTAAGCCTGGAAAAATATGGCAAAGAAAAGGTAACTATTAAACTAAATAATCAACTCAAAAATGAGATCTAATGCTTGGTTATTTACTGTCGACAGTCACCTTGTATGCCCAAATTTTATTGTAAACATCCACATTGGTACAGGCAGCCACCAAAACCTTGACCTCCACCTCACTTCCAGAACCTGTAAAGATTGTTGGCAGAGCCCGAAAAACTTTGTTCTGAGACAGGGTGCATGTGATTTGTTTCCATTTTTATCCAACAAGACTTAACCGACAGGATTGCGGATGTACCATCAGTTCCACATCGAGTGCATGAATTTCGAATTTGTACAAAAAAATTGGACATGTCCAAGTTGTGAACCTGTAAATACAAAGCGGCGCCGTGGTGGGATATAAACACCTGTATCATGCCAAAAACTACCAAAAAAATCGCAATTTCTACCAAAAACATTGAAAGACATATATTTATGGAAAACATACCTTATTAAGCAGGAGGGGGGAGGGGGGGGGTACCGCACCACATTCCGCCACCCCCTTGCTTGTGTGTAAGTATAAGATCTTCCCTTTTAGGTAACTATGTCACATCACGCCAGGAAAATAAAATCCGCGTGTTCGCAAACGGCTGCAAGCGAATGCCAACTTTCCCAGCAATCCTACGGTCTATGTGAGTGAGCCGTTGCTCCCGTATACGAATCAATTACGTACTTTGTCTGTAGCATTTGGGTCTTTGACGACCTGATGTGATATTGAGGGTGACGACCAGGCGTAGCCCAGAAAATCAGGAGTGGCGACTCGGATGACTAGCAGAATGGCAACGAAGTTGAGATACTATGACGAATACGCGTCACCCGTGGCAAGTGAAGTGATCGAATTACGACGTTAAGTGGGATTTGATGAGGACTTGGGGCCCAGAAATTCAGGAATGATCAGCCGATTCGCGTCCTATTTTCCAGACACCATTTCACCCGTTTACTGTCTAACTCTGGATTCTCTAGACGCGAGAACTTACGTCGGACGGAGACCCATATCCACATTCCTCTGGACGACAATGTTGTTCACGGACAATCAGAACCAGGTGCAGACAGTCCACTGCACTAGCCGAAACTGCACCAGCAAAAAGCCACTCACAAATCGCATCAATCACTCTCTTCAAACCCACGGTCAAAGGGATCTCCGATAGAAGTATCCGATCACGATAATACCTTACGGACGGCGGCGAAGCAGCGCGAGGGATAAAGGACGTCGGGAGATGACGAATTATTGATCTAGGAGGGCTGCCACAGCTCAGCACATTCCCTTTGAAAGATAAGCATTTGACGTTCGACCTTTGCATGTGAGGTCTGCACCTTCCCCCTTCATCTAGTTTTTAGCTGACTGAAGCCAAACAGGAAGACCACCACCAAAAAGTACCGTAGTAGCCCTGTTCGTGCCACACACGAAAAGGTACCTGTGCACGTCGCGGCCAGGCAACTCCGACCCCACTCCTCACCAGTTACCCGGCACACATACATGAAATACATCAAACAACAAGCTGCGAACTTTCTCAGGAGGGGTTGAAGCACAAGGCGTGGAAACTCATTTACATTGCCAAGCGTATCTCTGCAAACGCCTGGCACCTCCATACGCACAACTGCAGAATTACCAAGACTTCGAGTCTGCGACACCCGCAATTGAGGTTCTACCTCTGTCTTGCCACCTCCAAAGTATACAGGAACCTTTCTTTTGGGTCATTGACCCTGCACTCGCATCAAACAAGGGCGATGCACGCGAGAGCCCTGTGACATCCCCTATTCAATTATCCCAAGATAGGCACGACGTAAATGTCGATTGTATAGAATGGTCTAGAGTTGTCTCGGCCCGTTACACTGCGGTCGGTATCGATTCTCAAGCACATCTGCGAGCTCGGAGCGCATGCAGGAGGGTTTTGCGCAGACGGTTTTCACTCTCGCTTTCTGGCCCTTATCATACGCTCGCCCTTGAACAAGTTGATTCTGAACTCCTCAGATTTCAGTCTTTACTGTCTGCTGCCATGTCTTTAGTTGTCCCGAATCGGCATGCATGGGCTCAGTAGCTTCGGCCTGGATCATCTCTCATTGGATCGGTTTTTGCCAAAGAAAATGAGTCTATGTTTCTCTCCAATTCACGATTCAAATTATGTAGAATTAACTTTTAAGGTGTAGGGGTGGTAACACAACTGAACATGACGACATTCAGTCTGGGATTGGCCCTTCGGCCCTTGATACACTGCTTCTCCCAGCGTTAAAAATCGTGGTCACACGGCAGTTTTGAATCCGGAACCCAATTCTTCTGACAAGCTACATATATCATGTCAAGGGACTGAGCAGAACCCATTCTCCGCCCTTGCGCTCCCGATTCCACATCGCCTCAGATATGTCGGCGCTCATAAATTATGTGGCTGCAGAACGATTTGCTACGGTGTGTACCTACATGTCTATAAAGTCCTCCCTCCCCTCTTACGAAAGAAAAACAGTCGTTCGATGGTAAGCCGCCTAGGGCGATTTCGTGCTTCTAAAGCTGATTGAGTCTTCGCAGTTGCGGCGGCGATGTTGTTGGTATATGACTGTTCACTGACGTTGGGGATGGAGTTTGAGTTTGTGTGGTCATCGCCATGGAGTTTTATGAAGGTGCTTTATATCGCTCAGCGATACTTGCCTTTCTGTGACGCGATTTGCCTCTGTCTGATTCGTGAGTACATGAACTACCTCTCTCTTTAAAATATTTCAATATTTTCTCTTCTAGACCAATTGGCGGTAAATATCGACCCATATGGTTGCCATATAGTTGAAACGATACGAGGATGTACGTGTTCTCTTTAAAACGTGGGCGTTTGGCTCATCGTATCATAAGGGTTAATGATTTTTGGCTTTATTTTGTCCGAAGGTGCGAATCCTCTCCATTTTATGAAATGTGACGTGCTTAATGGTGGCTGTTCCTAGTGATATTGACCCTGCGCGCATGGGCAGTATGGGAACGAGATCTGCGTCTGGGTGTCTTTCTGATATCCCTAATTACGCTCACAACTGTGGCGGATATATATGTGACGAGAATCTTCCTTCACGACCTGCATTGTGTGTCCACCATCTGTCATATTTAGCTGTCATCTCACTGCAACTGACACCCCACGTCAAGTTAGTACAAAGCCATATCCAGAATTTGTCGGTTGCTTTGGCATCGGCGCAAATCGCATCGTGTACTTGGATTGGGTTGTATTAATGATTTATGAAGCTGGTGAGCATTCATTTCTACCTTGCTGTACGGCATCCGCAATTAATTGTCTCCCAGTAATACTGGTCTTGATGATAATTCCCGGAATTGCTGCCTGTAAGACCCATAGATTCTTTAGTTTTCTGCTTGCTCATAAGTGGCCCTTTCAGATCGGCGAGGAGGGAATGTTGATCTGTATCACGTCATATATCGCGACGGTAAGATATTGAATTTCACTGAAAGAAATGTATCTAAATTGCCTTGAAACATAGGGATAATGATGTATATCTATCTTTTTGGTAAGCGAGTGTCGGGACGACGCATTCGTTGTGTGCTAAAGGAGCAAAAGCCCTTTCAATAGTCAACGTCGTAGTCGTGTGCGCGCTCTCTGTATGCCTATACCTTGTATCTTTGTGTGAGAACCAAACTAACCACTATATTTCTGCAGGGAGAGTATGTCGCGGTTATTTCCTCGTACGTTTATGTTATAACTTTAAGTGTAAAATGACTGATCAACTCAAGTGTGGAACGCGTATTCCATTCACTGTTGACGAGTAGGGTCCTGCTTCATATTCGGGAATACATGAAAAAGCATCAACCATCGTATACCGATGGTCTTACAGACCTACACGTTGACCTAGATGCTAGCAAACCAGAAAACCGATTCCAAAAACGATGGACAGTATGATACCCTTTTATATATCCGGGAATGGACTACACGCCTCTCTAGGTTGTTGAATAATGCACAAGTAGTGTAATCCGGCGCAACAGACCATTGCCAGAAATTAGAGCGTGGCTTTGTTACTTTAGAACGTAGATACATATATTTCATCCTAGACAGAATAACATTTATTTATCTCTTACAACGAGACAACTTTTCGTAGGTACCTCAAATCCGAACGGCGTCCTTCGATATTCGTTCAAACGAAACGATGATTTATTTTTGAGGATTTCTTACCATGGGCATGGAGGATTTGCGGGTATATTTATCGAGTCAACTCCGCGCCGTGAATAATCAAAGGATGCGTTCCTGAGGATATTAAACAGGTGGTCTAGAAGAGCGTGTCTCTTGATTTCCTTCGAAATATTACTCATACCATCTGCAAAGCAACTTACGGTACTGGGACAAACCGTAGAATGTGACTTGCATTCCATCGTTAGCTAACTTTCCAAACCGATTCATCTCCTTCGATTCGGGAAGAGGATGTCAAGCCGGAGACTTTCTGGGTAATTCGTAGAGTCAAGATGCCTAATCCTCGGCATCTCCGAGTAGTTGAGTTGATCGAGATAATGTTCTAACTGACCATCGTAGTCAATTGTTGGCGTTCGTCAGGGAAGATGTTCTAGAATGGGGAAGCGTTTGTTTTTCTCGACACAAACTAACGTGTCCCAAGGAAGTGATATGGCGACATTCTTACACCCACTGGCTACCTTGATAAGAATGTTCATAGTGGGGATGGCTCACCAGTGAAGTTTCAGCTCCTCGAAGCGGATGGAAAGAGGGTGGTTTCCGGATTGTTAAATCTATGACGTGAGGTCAATGTTGGGAGATGTATGATCGACTATCCGTGGACGAACGAGAAAAACGAGAGACCATAACTCACCAGCCTGGTGCGTTTTGCAGATTGCGCCAAGTAGCAAGGGTGATAGATCTTGTTTGTCCAGTCCCCCGAATAGGTTGTAATTAGGATGACATGCGAGGATAAAGGTTTCTGAAAGAATCTCTGGCGAATATGGGACAGTCACAGGACTCGTTGATATCATAGTTTCAATGATTGATTCAGAGCGCACGGCCTCTTGCTCCGTGTCAATGATGGTTTGTTGTAAGACCTTTTGTGCTTCCCCAGGATCGCCGACGAAGAGTTTCCTTCAGCAGAGTTTGAGACAAGGTGAAACCTTATGTTTGACACTGTTTCACACCGCCTTGACACCGCCCACAACGGTCTCTTTTACTATTTTCGTGCTTGATCTACTTAAGTGCGTAGGAGTAGGAGATTACTTTCCGGACTGACCAAATCTTAGCCATTAATCTCCAACCCAGCTGCCAGTCAGATACGTACCACCAGTCCGCTTGGTTGGCGCCATTATCTGGATCGGCAACGATTTTTAGTTAATACGTTCCATTTCAAGACCTTACCGGCACCCGGCTGCACCCCACACTAAATTGTCCCAGCTTTCAAGCCTGCAATTATACGGGTGACCCCATTTTCATAACGCATGTCGGGACCGGGGCAAGTTGTGGCATAATAAGGGAAAGGAAGATGTAGTGATACAAACGGCTCGGCTCGGAACCGTCGAGCCGTTAAGCCGAGCCATTATTTGAGCCAGCCACGCCGATAAATGGAGGACATCTGGGAAACGGGAATTTCGCCGTTTCGACGAATCGGCGAAACGTTCCCGAAACGGACACGCTCACAAACATCGCCAAAACAACCCGCCTCCAGCTTCAATCTGCTGTTGGCGCAGGACTGGCGACACAACCTCTCTGACTGTTGGGGGTCAAATACTCCAGTGTTTCACTTCTCTTGTTTACATAGGTGGGGCTTCTGCACTGTCGCTCACGCAGCATTTCGTCAAATTATAAATGGTAATGCTCTCGCATCAATCGCCATTCCGCAGAGCAGACGAACTCGCCAAGGAGGCCACACAACTCGCCTGGAGCGCACCAATAAGCACGTCAAGGGCATTTGCCCTCCGTCGGGCAAAGGCCTCCACCCAATCAGCTTGGATCCGGGACTGGCAGAAGGCACCTCGCAAAGGAAGGTTGTACTGAACTTTGTTGCACGTAAATCTCGAGAAACCAAAAAAAAAAAGGCCATTCCGCCTTCACCTTCAGTCTGTTCGCTCTCTACCATGTTCCTCATTGTCGAGCTCTCTAGTATTGTTTACATAAATGGTACCCTTGTTTGCTCACAAGAATATTCAGCTACCAGATATACAAATTTCTATTAGGTGGAGTGTTTAATATTCTAGCCAGTCTAAGCGGCATAAAGAATTGGTATATCTTACTTTTCATCTCTTCTGAAGCTTCATTAATGTTCTTCCTAGCTGTATTGACCACTTGTTCGACCCGCGACACGTCTTTGGCCGTTGTTTGGTGTCAGCCTCTTTTGGCGATGTTTGTGAGTGTTTCATTTCGGGAACGCTTCGCCGATTCGTCGAAACGGCGAAATTTCCAGATCCGAGATTTTCTGGATAAATCGGCTCCCAGCTCAGAGCCGCTTACACCGGCTCGAGTCATGCCTTAAGTTGTCTAAATGTCAGAGCTGCTAAACAGCTTTAAACCTTGTAAAAACATTATAAAGTGCTGTTTACAAGGCCCTAGTGCCATTCCAAATGTGTATTTCTTGCCAGACCCATCTTGCAAGCATCTTTCACCAAAGGTACCAGGAGATAAACATAGCCAAATAACCTCATCAAAAATACCAATTTGTGTAAAACTCAAAAACATGACTTACTTCTTTTGTGGAGATGGTCTAAACACCATATTTGATAGTTAAAAGGTATAATTAAACTATAATAACAAGTAGGATGGCAAGCCCACAACTTTGGGCAAACTCAATTGGCATAGCCAGCTCAAGGGGGTCCAAGGACATTAAAATTATCACAAGGTTGGTAAATTGTTTTAAGCCACTGTAGGTGACCCCCCCCCCCCTCCCCTCCTTCCTAAAAGAGATATTTTGGAACCAAAAAGGCAATTCCAAGAAAAACAAATCATATTTTTGGTTTACAAAAAGCAGGAAAAGTACCAAAATACACAAAAAGGCATTTTGGCACTCACCTGGTTTTAATTTAAAGAAGTACTATATGCCTTGATCTTTGGCCAGTCACGTGTTATTCATCATAAATGAAGAAAAAATTCAAATTTTATTAGTTATGAGTCAGAAATGTGTCTGTAGACTGTGTAAAGCACATTAGAATAGCTGAAAAGCAACCGAGAGTGAATTGACGGCTATTCAACCAGTTTTTGGTCTGAGTAGTATTTTTTTTTAAGGGCTCAAGGACCTACTTCAACGTACATGTTATCTATTGCGAACCATTCTACAGAACTAATCATGTGTGCAAGCAGACATAGATCTTGAATTATGTTGTTGCACTGAAACCCAACATTTTGAGGTTACATAAATTTCCACCAGAATTCACATTTATACCCCGGACCTTCGGAACCTGGAACTTCAATACACAGGGAGTCCCCAGGAACATAAGTATGGCAACAGCTAAGTTTTAAACCATTGAGAAGACCATGCGTGTCCTGCCAATGACCTGGAATATTTGAGTTTGTATGACTGGATATTTGTAGTTTCCTATTTGAGCAGTCATTGATGCGTTGTATTGGTTGTGAGGTATAGTAATGGTTCTTGTTTTGTTTCTGCGGCAATGTCCGATTTTTGAGTGGATGGAATCTATCACAATGCCCTACCTTATAATTTGTTTTTTAGAATAATAATGCATGAGCCGGTGTTGGTATGTACAAGTGACCTACATAGATTAGTTATGTTTTGTGGACACTGGGGGTGTTTAACACTAGAGTGGGCACTGTGCATACCCAGCACTGTGCTGGGCAATGACAGTTGTGGAGTAAATTTTTGGTGCAGGGTGTTGTTTGATACCAATGTGAGGATGATCAGGAATGAAATAATGGCTCATGTGGTTTAAGAATTCTTTCAATGGTGTGTGTCAGTGGTAGAAGAACCTCGCATGAATGAGCACATCATTTATTCACAAACCTGCAATGAGGGCAAGATATGTGCTGCAACACCATCAGGTCAGATGTTGAAATGATCATCAACTAAATCTGCTGGAACCAAAGAAAAGATCACTGCATCTTCAAGTTGTCAGTCAATATTTTTGGAGACACTTGAGAGTGGTTCTTGGTAGAGGGCATGGTGTTGACTTGCTGTTGACAGGTGGTGATAAGCTTTTATATTAACAAAAAGAGGCAGAAGGGACATACATTGTAGAGTCTTTGATTTCCCTGGGCCCACACTCTCATAAGTACTGGTGGGGTAAAGACAAAACAGATATGATAAAAAAGCTCACTAGACTCACTCTGACCTAATAACAACAGCCTCACAATCTGCTTTTTCCTCCTTGCATGTTGTTCAGCCCTGATGCTAGCATTAATAGCAAAGCTAACCCTCCTTGCCTCTGCCTCATTCTGTCACTTGATAGTGTGGTCTTCTGGAGACTTGTCCAGAGGCAGCTTGAGTACCTCATCAAGTGGCTTGTCAGTGGTGAGGACAGGCATTCAGATGATTCTAGAGATGATGATGATGGGTTGGATTGGACATGGTGCACTTACTGTCATTGATGCACTGTTCTTTTTGATAGGTGCTCAACATTGACAAGTTGAAAGTAGGGAGTTTATGTGGGAAAATTCTATTTTACAATAGAACTTATGTTGGCATGCAACTCAGCAGGTAGTATTTGCTGTGAAAAGGAAGCTGGCCACTCCCTGTTGCCATAATTTTCCCACATAAATTCCCTACTTGCAGCTTGTCAATATTAAGCACCCATCAAAAAGAACAGTGCATCAGTGATGGTAAGTACAAAATCTTTGGCTCAAACACTATCTGACCCAAAGATGCTACCACACCTCTTTGAATTCATTATGAGCACAAAATGTTTTGAAGAGCAGTATGGCGACCTCACATACAAAGACCCGGAAAATGCTTAGAACCTGATCCACCGATGGAACAGCCCATGCCTCGTGCTGCACTATCCACAGCCCACTACCTTCCCCCTCTTCTACCCTCCTCCCTCCCCATTCTCTTCCTTTCCCCTCTCTTCCTTTCCCCTCTCCTTTTACTCTCTCCTTTTCGTTTTTCTCTTCCCTTTCCTTTCTTTTCTTTATCTTCATATTCATTTTCTCTTTTTATGTTACATAACATATATTCACACTACATTAAGCCACCTCATCATATCTTACCTACATTTAAGCTACACTACAGGCCACTGCTGCCATATTACCCACTGTGCGTCGCATTTGCAGACCCACCCTATTGGATTAGTAGACCCCCACATATAGGATGGACTTGCGCATAGACAGTGTTTGTATGTAAATTCCGGCATAGGGCTTCACCCCAATGGAATAGAATGGAACGGGAAAAAAGTACACAATCTCCTGTCTATTTGCTTTTTATATTTCTTTGCTAGCCTTGTGTCATGATACTTATGTTAAATTGTTTTCTACCAACACTATCCACCTTTCAGCTAGTCATAACTAATGCAGCTACTGTAAGTAATCAAGAATCTGGCCAACCTGGGAAGCTGGCCACTGATTTTCTGCAGCTGCATGTACTGCACAAAATATCAAAAAAATTGTATCAGCAGAAACCTTGAGATTAGGCCAATTGAGTAAAAATATTTAAAAAATGAATGTTGTCTTTAAATGAGCCCTATGAACAAGTAATTCTCATATTTAGATACAACAGCAGTTTTATTGTGTTCACACAATGCTGCCTTAACATGGCCAGCTTCACATGTGCAGAATTATTAGTGTTCGCAAGTTCAGTTCAGTCCGGTTTTTTGCCCCCAAAAC
>KN838680.1:84327-102645 GCA_000827195.1 Laccaria amethystina LaAM-08-1
AGAAATGTTGCGCTTGACTTTCTTCTTAGGAGGCATTGGTGTAGTCAAATTTCATGATTTTATTGTGGGCCAACCACTCGATGAAACCCTTTGAAACGTGGTGGACACGCTCCATTTATCAAAAGGAAGCGATTAAGCATTTTTTCAGATTTTTCTATTTCCTTTTAAGGGTTTTCGTCAAAATTTCAGGGACCATTTCCTTAAATAGACATTTTCTCAAGAACGGCTCGGTAAATCTCTTTGAAATTTGACCGGGAGCTTCAATTAACTAATACGCATCATTTCAGATACTCAAAAAGGAAGTGCTATGTCAGCTATTTTTTTAGTGGGCTTTGCTTGTCCACGACTGTAATGCCGGCAATCAAGATTCAACATTACAACTTCAAGGCCTTATCAGTCGCCTGGGAAATTTCCGACATTGCAGCTTCAGAGCTTCAGCGCGTATCATCTTTCATTGCATCAGATTTTGCCAAAGAAACAGGACGAAAGTCAGTTCATCTTTCACGATTTGAATTAAGTAGAATTAACTTTTAAGGTATAGGGGTGGTAACATAACGACGTTCAGTCTGGGATTGGCACTCAATCGACCCTTGATACTCGGCTTCTCCCAGCATTGAAAAGTGGACACACGGCAGTGCAGTTTTGATTCCTTAACCCACCTCTTCTGACAACTACACCATGTCAAGGCACTGAGCAGAACCCATTCTCCGCCCTTGCGCTCCCGATTCCACATCGCCTTATACATGGCGGCGCTCATAAATCTCGTGGCTGCAGAACGACTTGCTGCGGTGCGTGTCTACATCTCTATAAAGTCCTTCTTCCCCTGTAACAAAAGAAAAACAGTCGTTCGACGGTAAGCCGCCTAGGACGATTTCGTGCTTCTAAAGCTGATCAGTCTTCCACGCAGTTGCGGCGGCAATGCTATTGGTATACGACTGCTCACTGACATTGGGGATGGAGATTGAGTTTGTGTGGTCATCGCCATGGGGGTTTGTGAAAGTGCTTTATATCGTTCAGCGATACTTGCCTTTCTGTGACTCGATTTTTCTCTCTCTGATTCGTGAGTACATGAACTATGTACCTCTCTTTTTACAATATTTTACTATTTTCTCTTCTAGACCAATTGGCGGTAAATATCGACCCATATGGTTGTCATATTGTTGAAACGATACGAGGATGTACGCATTCTCTTTAAAGCGTGGTCGTTTGGCTCAACGTATCATAGGGTTAATGATTTTTGGCTTTATTTTGTCCGAAGGTGCGAAATTTCTTCATTTTATAATATAGTATCTGACTACCCTAATGGTGGCTGTTCCTAGTAATCTTGACCCTGCGCATATGGGCAGTATGGAAACGAGATATGCGTTTGGGTGTCTTTCTGATATCCTTAATTACGCTCACCACTGTGGCGGAGATATATGTGACGAGAATCTTCCTTCGCGACCTGCATTGTGTGTCCACCATCAGTCATATTTAAGCATCATCTCACCGCAACTGACATCCCATGTCAAGTTACTACAAGGCCATATCCAGAATTTGTCGGTTGCTTTTTCACCAGTGCAAGTCACATCGTCTACTTGAATTGGGTTGTATTCATGATTTACGAAGTTGGTAAGCATTCATTTCTACCTTGCTGTACGGCATCCGCAACTAATTGCCTCCCAGTAATACTGGTTCTGATGATAATTCCTGGAATTGCTTCCTGTAAGATCCATACATTGTTTAGTTTTCCACTTGCTCATTAGCCATCCTTTCAGATCGGCTAGGAGGGAATGTTGGCCTGTATCACGTCATATATCGCGACGGTAAGATATTGAATTCCACTGAAAGAGATGTACCTAAATTGCCTTCAAACATAGGAATAATAATGTATATCTACCTTGTTGGTAAGCGACGGTCGGCACGACGCATTCATTGTGTGCTAAAGGAGCAAAAGCCCTTTCAATAGTCAACGTCGTAGTCGTGTGCGCGTTCTACGTAAGCCTATACATTGTGTCTTTGTATGTGAACCAAACTAACCACTCAACTTCTGCAGAGAGAGTATTTCGCGGTCATTTCCTCGTAAGTTTATGTTCTGCCTCTACGTGCAAAATAACTGATCAAGCCAAGTGTGGAACGCGTACTCCATTCACTGTTGACGAGTAGGGTCGTGCTTCATATTCGAGAATACATGAAAAGGCATCAACCATCGTATACCGATGGTCTTACAGACCTACACGTTGACCTAGATGCTAGCAAACCAGAAAACCGATTCCAAAAACTATGGACAGTATGATACACTTTTATATATCCGGGGAGGGACCACGCGCCTACCCAAGTTGTTGAATATTTGTTGAATATTGCATGAGTAGTGTAATCCGTGGCAACAGAGCATTGCAAGAAATTAGAGCGAGGCGTTGTTACTTTAGAACGTAGAATACTTATATTTCATCCTAAACGGACGAACATCTATTTGTCCTCCCTATCTCTTGCAACGAGACTTTTAGCGGGACGGTGAATCTGTCTCGTTTCGCAAGTGTTGTAACCGTATCGGAATGTTTTTGCGGCAAAGTTCTCGAGGTTGAACGCAAAGCGGAGAATGTGATATGCCTCTAGATAGTAGGTGCAGTCTGTAGACACTGTTTTGAGATGCCACAGGTCGAGCCGAAGGCTTGCTGGGTATTCGTAGAATCAAGATACCCAATTCTCGGCATCTGGTCCCCAGGACGTAAGTATGGTGACATGCAGGTTTTGAATCATTAAGATCGTTCCCGTCGGGATCGTCCTGCTGCCAATGACCTGGAATATTTGAGTTGGTGTGACTGTATATTTGTGGTTTCCCTATTTGAGCAGTCCTTGATGCGTTTTATTGGTTGAGAGGTTTAGTAACGGCTCTGGTTGTTTCTGCGGCGATGTCCGATTTTGGAGCGGATGGAATCTATCAGGATACCTCATCTTAGTTTTTTAGAATGACAACGCGTGAGTTAGTGTCAGCATGTGCAAGTGACCTAGATAGATTAATAACGTCGTGTCGAGATGTTAAATGCTCGAGTGGGCACGTGTGAGAGTGTGTGGTGGGTAACGACGGTCGTGGAGTAAAATTTTGGCGTAGGGTGTTACTTGATACCAACACGAGGATGTTCAGGAATGCAATACTAGTAGCTCATGGGATTCGGGAATTCTTTCAATAGCGTATGTGAGTGGTGGAAGAACCTAGCATTAGTGAGCGCATCCCTTATCCATAAACTTGCGACCAGCCCAAAGATATGCGTCGCGATTCCATCAGGCCAGATGTTGAAATAATCATCACCCAAGTCCATCGGAACCAAAGATTAGACTACTGCGTCTTCAAGTCGTCGGTCAATATTCGTTGAGTGGTTACCGTTCTTGATCGATGTGACTTGATGTTGACAAATGTTTGCAACTGATGTTATGTCACGTGATAACGCATTTTCACCGACGCCCATGTTTCAGCAACATCAATATCTCGGTTTTAGATGTACAAACACACGGTACGAATGAATTTATTTTCAAGATAGGTTACTTACTTGCCTGTCGATTCCAAAAATCAGATCCAAAATGTCGCATTGACAGGGAACCCCCTTCCGAGCACGGGTAAGACCCGACAGCGGAAGTTTGTAAAGTCAGGCACTCCTTTTACGTCCTCCTCTCTCGTTTCTATCTAAAGTGAATGTCTCCAAACGAGAATCAACTTCAAGCGTTCGATGTTGACGAGCGCACTGGTTTCATGCCTCCCGCCCCTCCGCTGACCCGCCTCCCTCAAACCTGGGAGTTATGGGAAATGACACTAGACGCTGCCATTCACGCGAAATTGCAGCTTGGTGGTAAAGTTGGTCTTCCTGTCGAAGAAGCAGAGGCGTCGGAGGCATGGCGTGTACGTGTTCGTCGGGTACGTGGTTTTGCCGACTTACCTTTCAAGGTGTAAACTGGCCGCGTTTCACTTAGCTGCCGGTCATACCTATTGATGAACTGGATTCACCCATGCTTCTACGTCGAGCCCATCTCGTCTTAGCTTATGCCCTTCATTTCTACATCCACACTCTCCCGCTGACGTCTCCCATCTGTATACCCAAGCCCATATCTCTTCCTCTTGTCCGCATTTCTCAGAAGCTCGCTATCCCGCCGATACTCACCTTCTCCGACACCGTCCTGTACAACTGGGTAATTAGCACCAATGAAGACCTCCCAAGACCTCTCAACGTCCGTTCCCAAACACTATTCACGGGACTGAAAGACGAGGAGGAGTTTTACCTCTGTTCTGCGCGTATCGAGTTGCGGGGCGTCGAGGCTCTCCAACTTGTACGTGCAACCATGGACGAGACATCCGTAAACGACTCCATTGCAGTGCGTCATGTTACCCAATACCTGTCCACCCTCGCCAGCGTCATTGACGAACTCCGCGCGTTGATGAATGACGTCCGCAATGGTTGTGATCCAAATACGTACTATAACCAAGTACGACCGTGGTTCTGCGGTGAAGACTCGGACGCTAACAAGCGGAAATGGATGTATGAAGGGCTGGCGGAGGAGGGGCTCGTCGCCCCGAAGGAGCTATCAGGTCCTAGTGCGGGACAGAGCTCGCTCATTCACGCTTTGGACTCCTTTTTAGGTGTGAACCATGGCGATCCGTCGTTCATGAAACGCATGCAATCGTACATGCCCAGAAAGCATCAGTTGTTCCTTGATCATCTCGTGGAGAACCCTCGCCCGTTGAGGGAGTTTGTGGTTCGGGCGAGGGATGGGGAGTTGGAGGGGGCGTATAATCGGGCAGTGGGGGCTTTGAAGAAGTTTAGGGATGCGCATATGATTATTGCGCATTTGTATATATTGGGTCCGTCGAGGAGGGCGGCGGGTTTGAGGAATTCGAAGGGGTTGCAAGGGGAGGGGGAAAAGAGGGAGCAGGTTAAGGGGACTGGAGGGACGGATTTGGTGAGGTTTTTGAAGGATACTAGAACGAGGACGATGGAAGCGGTTATACCGGTTCCATAGAGGATTTATTGTGATAGTTTTCTGTCTCTGCTTCAGACTGGATATTTGTTGGGCATCTCGAGAAGAATCGTTCATCACTCGCATCCATTAACGCCGGGCACTGCATAAGTTGGTGCGGTCTTCATTCGTGCATCCCCGTTGAATAGTTCACTAATCATCACCCCCTCGATTAGCTGTCCACCAATGGTCAAATGGTTCGTATTTCCAATCCCACCCAGCTGCCATTTAGCAACCTTTTTTTTAGATGCGTCCTCGCTATATGCGCTGAACTGTAAGCTTAGCAAAGTAAGCTTCGTTGGTGCTATTTAGTGGGTGTCAACTGATTCATATGAACGGGCGTTAGGAGGACCTTCCATACCCCTAACACGAACAACCTCACGCTTTCTCCAATTCTATCGCACCAGCGTGGAAATGAAGTTTACGATCACGGCGTATAAAAGCCCAAAGCTATGTCTCCCAGGGCATCGTCCACATGCCGCTCCCTACAGGCAAATACTTCATCCGCAATAAAGCCTTCAATTCTTTCGTCCAGCGGGCAGCCCGCGAAGATCACAGTCTCCTTCCCAAGCCGATTGTTTCTATCGCTCATGGAGAAAGGGCGTATCCCGTAAGTCTTTATTTTTAAATCAATCAATTACCCTGAGCATTCTTTGTGATCGTTGTAGGGGGCAATTGAAGAGCAATATGGGCTGTACACCATCAAAGCCGGCGGTGCTCCTGCGTTCTCGAAGAATCGCCTGGTGTTTGTGTCATTGCTTGAGGAGGTTGATGAGGGCGTTAAATGGTGTCTTACGCACGTTCCGCATGTTGGATAGAATGTGTACATGTAAGTTTCTTCGTCGAGCTGGAGTGAGGTTAATCTTAGTCTTCTCAGCATTGATAACCCGGTGACGAAGGAAGGTTGGGTTTTATCTGAGGATGAAGCAGCAACTCAGGTAAGTTCTGGATTTTGTATTGCTGAAAAGAAACTTGTTGGAAATTATGTAGGTCGCTTGCCGCTTTCTTATCGCTGGTCCGAGTGAACCACCGTTCTACCCGCCGAATCAGCTCTGGATTATCACTCCTGCAGATTAGATATGCGATCAATATGCGATAAATTATGGGTGGACTATTCCGCTAACGAGTGACAATACTAGAATCAAATCCTGCTTCGAGGTAGACCTTGCTTATCGTGATTTGTGAAGTATTAGTATTCGAGCTCTCATTGAGTGCCAATGAGTGTTGTCCGAGGAAATTGGAAATACCCCTGTATTACTTCTCTGAATTTCATCCTCTTTCGAAAGCTGAGAAGCAAAGAAAAGCTTGAGAAAATTCGTAGGAGAATTTCTCCCTTTGATCCATCTTGAACTTCGTGGTCCTTAATTTAAACAATTGAACTCGAATGTAAATTTCCAAGATTTAAGAAACGGTTTCGGAGGCTGACAGTGAATTAATAATAAGACGCGCACACGTGACAGAATTGACTGACTGCTTTTAGAGGCGAATTTTCGATCTCGCCCTTCTTTCTTCACTACCACCATCTTCTCCTGTTTTTGGCCCTCTTGGCTGTTCTCGCCGTCCTCAAGACACTATACCCTCACGACATAACGCCTATTTAACGACATCTACACCTAATCCTCGACGACGACAACATGAAGAACTTTTACGCCCACAATATATTCGCTCTCGCCCTCGCCGTTCCAGCCACCATCGCCCAGCAGCAGGCACCCCAACCCCAACAACCCGCTCATCATGGAGTTCCAGGCACTTTTGAGATCCTCGGTAAGAGTCTCGTCAACGCACAGCAGGTCAGTCGCTCGACGATGTATGCGAAGACGCCTTTACTCAATTCCGCGTAGATGTTCCTTGGATCTTTCGACAAGGTCTATATCACCGACAGAGCTGAGAACAATCCCGGTCAGATCAATGGTCATCCCGCTTGGGCTGAAGGTCAGCCACCTTCTTTCTTGCACGCATACACTAGTTGAGCACGCTCTAGAATGGGATCTCCGCAACAACGATCAGCGCGCCATGGAGATTGTGACCAACTCATTCTGTGCGGTACGCTCTTTGGTCATTTGGTTGACGCGTGCGCTGCTGACGCTTTCTTTAGGGGGGTGGTGTTATGGGAGACGGGACTTGGTCAATCGTTGGTGGGAATCAAGCTGTGACGTATGGCGGGATGACGGCTGATCGCCAGGATGGAGGAGGGCCATATAATGATCTCGATGGCCGCAACTCGTGAGTCAATGATTTTATCAAATCGGTCTCTTCTGATCAAGGTCCCGTCATAGCGTTCGTCTGCTCACTAAAAGTCCTGATGGCAATATGCAGTGGACCATCTCGCCTACTGCGATTGATCAAAGGTGGTACCCCACGGTGTGAGTACTTGTCAGATGCTCCAATACGATTACTAACCTGCAACGTAGAGAGACTCTTGAGGATGGAAGCATGATTATCGTATGTCGCTCCGCTGTAGTTGAAACTTATCCCAGCTGATATCTCCATCTAGATCGGTGGTTGCAGGACCGGAGGATTCGTCAACGACCCAGGACAGAACAACCCTACGTACGAGTTCTACCCATCGAGAGGCCAGCCCGTCCACTCTCCTGTCCTCGAAAACACCCTCCCTACCAACCTCTTCCCGCTCACCTGGCTCCTTCCCTCCGGAAAGCTGTTGGTACAATCTAACTGGCAAACCATCTTAATGGATTATAAGACTCAAAATGAACAACCCCTCGACGATATGCCGGCAGCGGTCCGGACCTATCCTGCCAGCGCTGGCACCATCATGATGCCTCTTACTCCGACCAACAATTACACTGCGACTATCATGTTTTGTGGCGGTTCCAACGTTCCAACTGACCAGTAAGCCCCTTTCCGCGTTCATGGCGCTGGGTGTCTCTAACATGAATAATTTAGATGGCGCGCCCCTGGCTTCAACGCGATGGAGACCCCGACTTCCGCTTCGTGCGTCCAGATCACCCCCGACGTTTCTGGCAGATATCGAGATGTAGAACCCTTGCCGGAGCCGCGCGTGCTCACAAGCTTGATCCACCTCCCCGATCAAACCATCTTGGCGCTCAATGGTGCGCGAAAGGGTGCGTATACGCGTTCAGGGCTCTCATCATAAACGCTAATTTGCTATATATAGGTACTGCTGGCTACGGAAATGATACTTGGGCCATCGGCCAGTCGTATTCCGACGATCCGATCCTGACTCCACTCGTCTACGATCCCAAGGCAACAGCAGGAAAACAATGGTCCAGCGATGGTTTTTCTCCCAGTACTGTTCCTAGGATGTATCATTCATCGGCAACCCTCCTTCCTGATGGTGATTAGAATCGTTTCCGTTAGAGTCCCCCGACTGATCTTTTTTTCAGGTTCGGTATTCATCTCTGGTTCAAACCCCAACTCTGATTGGTCCGACCTTCCCGAACTGAAATACCCGTCCGAACATCGCACCGAGCGGTTCTTCCCCAAATATTATAACATGAGGCGCCCTCAGCCTAAAGGTCTGATCACTCAGTTTTCGTATGGGGGGCCATCGTTCGATGTCAGCTTGGATTCCGCTGATCTGTTCGGGGACGTCGCTAATGTGGTGGGGGCCACGGTCGTCATTATCAAAACTGGATTTTCGACTCACGCTATTGTACGCGATTCTTTTTTTGTTTCTTATCTTACCGCTAACGCGCCCTGCCACACAAGAATATGGGCCAACGTCTCCTTCAGCTCCAATCTACCTACACCGGGTTTAGCAATAACACCGCACTTCTTCACGTCGCACAGCTCCCTCCGAACCCTGCCATCATCGCACCCGGCCCCGCATGGGTGTTCGTCGTTGTCAATGGCGTCCCTTCCGTCGGCGTTGAGGTGATGCTCGGTTCCGGGAAGATTGAGACACAGCCTATCTTGCCTACTACGACCCTGCGTGATCCCTCGATGGTCAAGGCGGTGGACGACGATGTGACAACTTCGGGAAATAATGGCACCAAGTCTAGCGCTGGGGTCCGCATGCGCGTTGGGGTTGATGGGATCGGTGGGTGGCTTTGCCTTCTTCCTGCGTGGCTGGTGGTGGGTTCTGCGCACTTGTTGGGATGGTAGGCCATGTTTCATTTACACCGTCGAGGTATACGGACTATTCCTTCATTCTTTTGATTACCTTACTTCAGACTAATACTTTACGACCACGATTATGATTAACATTATTACTATTTATCGACTGCATATACCATACCAGGAGACTTTCTATTACTATATTATTCTCTACTATTGAGTTGGTGACGATTTAGGGCCCTGACAATACCTTTTGCGAGTGGCCGTTGTTGACAAGGTCGAAAGGAATTTACACCACGTAGGTGAACTTGCCGATTCACTCCTAGACACTCTGACACATATACATCCTTTGGATACTATCACAAATACCGAAGCACTGTCTGCCTTGCTATTCAAAACGACTGGGTGCACTCTCTACTTATGAACGCAGTTTGCGTCCGAGCATCCGTTGCCGTCTGCGACTACACACTTCCAAGAATAGACAGCGGCAAACTATACAAAGAAATCCATTTTTTTTTCAAGACCTCGTGAGCTCTGGTCATCTGGAAGAAATAAAAGGTACTAACACTCGACATGTCATTCCAGCCATCATAGTCGACGCAAGCTTCGCAATTTCCGGCGGTGCACGAGTCCGTAGTGTACAGGAAACAAACGTCCCCTGGGTTGGCGAAAGAGGAGAAGAGATTGGTTTGGAAAAGGGTGGGGACGGGCTAGGATATTTGCGGAGTGAATTTCGGATCCGTCTTTAAAGAAAGAAGAAAAAAGTCTTGACTGACGTTACAAGTCCCTACTGCGGCTTCGTAGGCGTAACAATTACCGGTGCGGTCGGTTTTGTCGCAAAGAATGATGGCGCTTTGACCGGGAGGGAGAGGATCGCGTGGAAGCAAATTCGATAGCTCGCGCTTGGTGGCTTCGTCGACTGTCGCGAGGGATCGAGCTCGGACGACGGAGGAGGCAAGCGCGTTGACAGTGAACGTATTCAAGGAGAGAGCAACGCTGATGAGGGGAAGGAGTTTCATGGTGTGTATGTATGAGACTTCAAGTGGGTGTTTGAGGCTTGTGGAATTTGGAGGTGCGTCGCCCTGATTTTATACCTGTAGACCCCACTAAATATTTGTACGCTTTCCCAGTTGTGCGGGGTGTTGATTTTGATAAATATCTTGACCCGCGCATGATTACTATCGGCTAAAGCAAGGGTAACATACGTCAGAGTCGCTGCTGTATTATCCAAATGGGGTTCATATTACCAGAAAGTATGAGGCAAATAGGAATTCATTTTTCCATCGTCATCGCAGGCTCAAAATTTCGATAAGAACGAAGGGAACCGCGGATTGGTTACCATCTGACTGATTTAATGAAAATAAGGTCGCCCATAAGATTTTTGTCTCGAGTCCACTGTCCGTCGGGAATCCGTATACGGCGCTGGAGCTTGATGCGCCAGTTGGGCAAAAGCGTATCTGAAATGCGTTGATATATCGTGGAGATGTGTAGATAACACTGGCATTCAGAATTTCGAGCATGTGCAGTCACTTGAACTTCAAAGAGATGTTGTCGGGCGCAGCGTCGCCGGGTGTGAATTCCACTTACTCCTTCATCATTCACGTTGCATTCGCATCTCCACAGTCCTACACGCCAAGAACTTGCCAAGACCGGGACGTAAACTGAACCTGTCGATTTTTATCTCATCTTCACAGGTATCCAATAGACCCAACATCACAACGAAAGGGCATGAAGACTTGAGGCTGAGATTTATGTAAATCTAATTGGTTAGTTCTCTTCATGTACTACCTTGCCTTTCATAATCTTCACACCCGCACCCAGATGATCAACGAGGTCCCACAAAACACAGCGAAGTCCCCTCTCTTTCCCCCTCGCAATCTGTAGCGTCCCCGAGCCCCAGATACACGCTGATAGGATCCTATCAGTCGAAACCGTCTCTATCGTGCAGACCGATGTGATCACAAAGTAGTGTTCCGCTTTGTCGCGACTAGCGATGATGGCGGGGTGATGGGGACTCTCTATTTATGTTAGCACACTTTAAACCGTTTGGAATAGAGTCTCGTTTATGGCAAGATACAACAGGAATAGAAAATAAGTACTTACAGACATTTCAAAGTGCGATTAAATCTTAGCCTTTATTGTCATGGAAATATTGGAAGGTAGAAGCAAGGAATGTTACGGCCGCTAGGCGAGCACTAATGTTAATGTCAGCGGCGACAAAAGAAAAGAATAGAGGTAGTGTCACGTGCGTGGATTAGACTCGTTTTGTTTGGTTAGCTTTGGCTTCCCGAACTTTTGAGCTCAGCCACCTCGAGCCAAATGTCGAGCAGATGATGCTGTGGAAATGCGGATACATCAACAACTCAGGTGAGCGGGCTGCTTTACCAAGGTTTCAATTGCTAACGATCTTTCACCCGCTGCCAAATCTCAGGCCTGTGACAGATGTGTCATAGGGACAACTGCGGAACTTTCACTGTCAGCATTCTCGTAGACGCGCCTCCTACCTATCTCCACACCGAGAAGTGAACTATGAGTTCTGTGCTCTGCGAATACCTCACGACTTTCGTTCCAGTCAATACTTGGAGCCGTTGGATGGCCGAGGAGGAACCGCTGTGGTAGTTCGAATTCCTACTTAAGTGGTGTGGTTACGATAATTAACAATACACAGGAAGAGACAACCAAGGAAACCTCGCTATCGTGCGTCTCTCTATGTGCCCTGTCATCCGTTGTCTTATTTACGAAAATCGCTTATACACCAGAGATGGCTCAATCAAGTCAATAAACCCAATCTACGCCAACGACCCATTCACTCGCCGCACTCTCACAAGGCTTATCACACCACCGCACACCTCAATGTCGGTCAAGGATCATCTCTGCAAAATCGAAGGCTTCAAATCATGAACGCTTCCACTCTCATCGAATCTCTCATAAGCCTGGTCTGGTCTGAGGAATCCACCCGCCTCTCACTCAAAGGAAACTCCGGTCCCGGCCTGTCCCAGGACGACCCGATGGCTGTAGTGGTTGAACTTCGGGGTGATGAAAAGCGGGGTCCGCCTCCAAAGCCTAGGTCACTCTCCGATTCTGTGCCACATGAGCCACGTAACCGTCTGTGTCAATACTTCGTATGCCCCGATATAGATTCTCATATCTCTGCAGTTTATTATCGAATTTACGACAAGGGTGGTGCGATAGTTTCCAAACTGTCCTTGAACCCTGACGACGAGTGCTTGGGTCGTGTTGATACGCTCTTTGTTACGCCGCCTCACACTATCGTTTCCCTCGGTTCTCGTATTGCGAACGCTGAGGGCATCGCGAAAAACAAGATTCAATTTTTTGAAGGTACGGACGGTGATCATCTCATGAATGATATCAACCATTTGTACCTCGAGCAGACGGATCCGGGATGCGCCGAGGATGAACCCATCGCGGTCGTTTGCGTTGAAAGAAAAGCAGGTGGAGCCTCAAATGCTAGAGGAAGACTGAAGAGGACACCACATTCTTGAAGCTGATTAAAGCAAACACGACGTGGAGTGAGTGTATTATTTGAGATTACTGATCTGATTGTCAGGTGCAGCAGCCTCTGATGCCAACCCTCCCGTGTGGCTTCCTACAACGAAAAATGAAATATTACACACAGATGGTGTCAGGATAAATGCAATAAATACGCATGGATTTTTATCTAAATCGCATTTAATTACGTAGCTCACCGGCATTACTTCAAGAACGGGGGCTACATGGCGATCAACTCTGCGGGAGAGATGGGGTGTGAGTAATAATTCCCTTTATCAAATCTTTGGACGACGGTGAATGACTGGTGTACGAAAAATGCTATTCCTGCCGTTACCGCTGAGAGTGGGTGACATATTTTTTCACGCGTCACTTATGTGGGCCGATTTAACGGCATCTGCCGGATTGCAACCGCTTTGGGAAGGCGCACGTGATCACGTGACCTCGCGCGTCGCGTCCTTCTCCCTCCTTTCCTCCTCCCCCGCCGCTTCGGCCCCCGCTTTGTCCCCTTCTAAAATTTCGCTCGTAGCATACTATTTTGTATTTATCATACATGGAAATTCATTTTTTTGTCTCAGTTCCGGCTTCCCCCTGGGCAAATATACTGTTCTTGTCCAAAATGGACCTCATGGCACATCCTTGATTGGGGCCTGGGCACTGCTGAATGGGAAAAATACAAAAAATTGCAGAATACCCTCAATGTACCTGCTGCTACATGTTCACTGCTTTTTGGCTCTTCTGGGAGACATTTGGAAGGTGGTTTGCTGCAAGGGACTGAAAATAAGTGAGAAAAGAACACATAAGTTGGCATAAGTGCTTATGCGCAACGGATTTAGCTTAAATCGAGTTCAATTTAGTGGATTTAAGGCCCCGTGATGCCAACCAGCTCAATTTAAGGTGCATTCCCGTGAGCCGGCCTATCCCTGCACCCGATTTAAGGGTCTTTCGGCTGAGGGAACTAACTTTATATCACATCGGCTAATGAATCCTTCTGTTCTCCATTAGATTAGGCCTCTAATTCATATAATATTGTAGTATTGTAGGTAAGAATTTACATGAGATGTGTAGTATATACTAGGGTGGAAAAAAGGACTTTCTCTGCTGCAAAATTAAACCTGATATTCCATGTATCATCAAATTTTCAAATATAAGATCCCCCATTGCCCGATGTGTGTTGCGGCGCCTCATTTCCCATTCCAACGCGTTTTTGTTTGCACTTTACAAATCATGTGCAAGTACACAAACGTTTGGCAACGGCATCTTGAAGGCGAGAACGTGACGGGAGCCAAGCTCCACATGGGATAGTGTTGAGTGCGTCGCCTCGAGGGTTGGCGCAGCAAAGAGGGGGTTGAACAAGACGGAGGCGAGTGGAAGTCAGGGCAGGAGAGCTAAAAGAAAATCTTTTCTCACAGAAAACAGAATCCGGCCCAAAGCGTGATTTATTGAATTTAACATTCACTCGCTTAAATCGAGTGAAATAACTCTACTTAATTCTAATCTGGGCTCCCTGTGTAGACCTCTCTCACCTCTGCTAGTCGCCGTCTTTCTGATTTTTTCACCTTTTGGGTTATGCCCGGCGCATGCCCTGGGAGGTACCAGTGACGCGAGTGTTTTAGGTGGCCATTGCCATGGATGGGCTTAAATTGCTACAACAGCCTGCTTTTTTTCGATCGCTTCGTCGTGTAGCGAGCAGGTGGGCTTGATGAAGGAATAAATAAAGTGCTATATCTCAAAACTTACGCACGATCTTCCCCCCCAGTTAACGGGCTTTTTCCCGCGTTGGAGGAGAACATCCGACCTATAAGACATGTTTCAGAGTCAACGAAGTGGGGGCAGTCTTCAAATCCTTTCTATGATTTCGAACAGAGGGCCGATTGGAACGGCCCATAGTTGGATTGACCTCAAACAACTCTTGAGTTGCTTTCGCATGATACGTGGACGCGCATGTCAAGATTGGGCCAAGTGGCAAAAGCTTGATTCCTTTCTGGGTTTGAAAATAAGTCCCAGGTACACCGATAAGCGCCCCCCTCTTATCCTAGTCCACCATCTAACTACGCATGGATCAGCTTCAGCAGGAACATTCCGCGCCAGCTCCCGATCAGACCTCGTCGGACGGTCGTGGGGGAAGTAACACAGTAGTAAGCTTGAAGGCAGACTTGACGTGAATGTTAAGTTGGGCTGATCTAATCGCCATTCACTCCGCAGAAAGGAACGACAAAAGTACCTCGCTACTGTACGTCGTATCCTACCTTACTTTCCGATCAATCCATTAGGCTTGAGCTCACCGCGTTTAGTATACTACCGCCTCTACACCAAAGATGGGCCAATCACCTCGAACAACCCCATCCATGCGAATGACCAATTCCTAAGCCGCACTCTCACGAAATTCATCACTCCTCCTCGTACTGCCTTATCTGTGAAGGGTCATATCTGCTCAATCGAAAACCTTCCAAGAAACACAGAGTGTTCTTTGTTTGAATCGCTTTCAGGTCTGACTGCCATTGAGAACACCGCGCGGCTATCGATCCGAGGCCCTTCTGGTCCAGGACTTTCTGAGTACGAGCCCGTCATTCTTGTGACTGGGTCGCAGGACGTTGAAAGGTCTCCACCCAAGCTGGAACCCGGAATGTTACCGGATGCTGCTCTGCACGAGCCTCGTTACCGTACGTAGGAAAATCTAGGGTTTTATGGCCAAACGATGCTCATGGCAATACAGTTTATTATCGCGTATACAAAGAAACGGAGGGTGCGATTGCCTCGAAGACGCACTTTGATTTAGATGATAACACGTTGGGTCGAATTGACATGCTCTCCGTAGCCCCTCCCCATATCGTCGCTTCCCTGAAGTCCCGGATCATCAAAGCCGAGGGTAACATAGTAAATCAGAACATGCAGATATTCAAAAACATCGACGGCGAGGAAATGATGAATGATAAAGATCATTTGTCCTTCCAGGCCGACACCTATCCAGGTTGCGAGGAAGACGATCCCATTGCAATCGTCTGTGGGGAAGCTCCAGTCAATCAAGCAAAATCTCAAGAAAGTGAGAAGAAAACAACAACATTTTCCAAGTCGATTCGAGTGACAGGGACGTGGCGTATGTTAATCAATTATAGCTACTTGTACTCATCTGATCTGACTTGGATGGACAGTCGCCGACCCTCCAAACTGGCTTCCTGTCTCGACGATCGGTGATGTACTGAAAACTGATGGTGTCAAGACATCTGAGATCCATAGAAACAATGGTGCCGTTCTTTTTCCTGAGGTGAATGTGAGAAAGTATGCTGATGTCGTGTCTTATCAAGCTATGCGTTACGATGGTTATATTGCGATGAATTCTGCTGGAATTGTAGGTTGTGAGTGATTGCTTCTAACAAATTTCTTCTCTGAATTATCGACATTTATTCCAACAGTTGTTCATGAACGTGAGTGACCCGCTGATATAGATGTAGTCCTCGAATTCTCATCCCGCCTCTGAACCACAGAAGCCGTTGTATTCTGCTAATAATGTTATTAAATCCGCTTTGGTCTGTGAATTGATTTATTCCTCCCTCTCAAATTTTTTTTTGGGTAAACGTTACGGATTCAGAGTAAAAGAAATTTGGAAATTTGGCTCGTCGATAAGTAGCTCTGCGTTGATACGACCACCGAACCATCGAAGGGCTGGTGCATGTGGCTTGGTGGTCCGTCTGTCCAGTGTAGCCCTGAATGTGAAGGGCACAGTTCTGCTGGACAAATAGATCAGACAGGCTCTAGTGAGAATGCGGGCAGAAATCACTACACCCTCGAATCCATATTTGTTCCCCACCGATTCTGTGGCTGATGGTGTCAAAACCTTTCACGTATTCAAATCAGTAAACGTAGCCGCTGCCATCGTTATGCATAATTCGGCTCTGTAGCCCTTTCCAGCCTCATAGTGTTGCCTTCGCGCGGGATTTAGAGATGGAGTGAACAAAGGTCTGTCAGCGGGTCGGAGGCAATACATTTTCCCTAGCTGTCTTGAGATGGTTAGACGAGGAAGGGATGACGGAAGGAGATCGTCAAGAGTGATCATCATCTTAACCGATTTCCGTGCTCAAAATCCTTCGCGCCTGAAACGGTATTGGTGAGACCCACCCTATACTATCCATAAAGATTAACGTAGTCAGCGTATCCCCCGAGTTTATTAGCATTCTCCAGGCTCTCGACATAGATGCCATCAAAATTGCTCACGAACAATGTCTCGATACTGCTGAGTGCTCTTGTCTTGAAACACCACGTCGACGACGAGGAAGTGCGTTGTCAATTCGACGATGGGCTTTCTGAGCTCAGCTGAGGATGTATAGGGAACCCAGGCCCCTGCCCGCCTGTTTGCATCCACAGTGACATTAAAACCTTTCGCCGTCGTTGAAAAGGGAGAGATCCTCCAATACGACAACGACGAAATGGGACACTACGGCAAAAGTGATGAAGCCCTTTGTATTCTCCCCGATGCCGAGTTCCTTGACTTGTTTGAAATATATCTGGGTGTAAGGTCAAATTACGGGTCAGAGATGATGAGAACGACATGTACCTCGTTGTGGCAGGCGGTGAACCATCCGCAGATGCAGCTGGTACCATGATAAAGTATAGATTTCCATTTCTTGGGATCTAAATGAATACTTTGAAGGAAGACTATGTCTTTCTGCAGTCCTTGGGGTGGTAGTGGACTCGCGATTTGTGAGCGCAAATTCCTAAAAGTTGTAAATACACCAGCCAAGATTGGTCTGAACAATCTTCAAACTCACGTAGTCGAACGGGTATTCAATCACCATGACCGCTCACCTTGGGAATGTCCTTCCCCCAATACCGAGACTTTCTCTCACCCTACGACACATAGTCATTCCACTAGAGTGAGTCGTAATATATAATACCTTGTGGCCTGCATTTTCTCCGAAGTCCAATTCATCCTTAAGACAGCAGAAAATCGTACCTCGTTCTCGTCAAGGCAGAAAAGTCGCACTGATAGGTTTTTCAACGAGGTTATTGTATACATTGGGAGAGTAGGAGAGAGGCGTATTGTTTGAGGCCAACGTTAGAACTAACCGTGGCCGTATGGATCGTCGCCATGGTGGATGCTTCGTTGCTTGGCACGTTGTCGGGTATCGGGGCACTACACTTTCGGCGTGCCACGAGCGTGCAGGAGCGTGCAAGCGTGGCACGCCAGTAAGATTTTTGGCGTGCATTGGCGTGAAGGAGCGTGCACCAGCATAAATTGGCGTGCAGGAGTGTGTATCGGGGTACAGGAGCGTGCATTGGTGTTCATGCACGCCACTTCCAGGTTAGGTGTGATGTCACGAGCTCGACTGGTCGAGCTCGCTTGGTAATCATCATGTCCGAAAAAGGAAAGTGAGTTTGAACAAGAATGTAAGTAATCATCAATTTCTAACAAACGGCCGCCTGCAAACATAGATAAATTGAACAGTAATGAATTTTTAAATGACAGTGGCATTTTATTCGAACATTCAAGCTTCTTCCCCCACAAACGAACTTCATAATATTTGCATCTGTTTGCATCGAGTTCACAGCCCCTCAACTGGCCGCACAACCTCCGCAGATTTCGTTCATACTCACTTCGAACCTTTTACTTTTGCTTTCGGACGACGCCTTGGTTTGAGTGGGTCCTTATCTTCCTTATCTGTGGTGAGTTTTTTCTTCTCTAGAGCGATGTATTTGTGCCCTAACTGGATTGCATTGGTTAGGTTTGTGTCTCGGATATGCAAGACAGTCGAGCGCTTACTTGGAGTTCACCTTTGCTTTCACTTTCAC
>KN838681.1:0-98665 GCA_000827195.1 Laccaria amethystina LaAM-08-1
CACCAGGGCAAAGGACACCCTCGACCGACTCGAAGACAAGACCAAAGCTATCGCGGTGAAATATATGGCAGCGAGGGACGCACTGTTGGCATTACAGGGTCCGGGAAGTTGGGAGAAAGAATTGCGGCCACTGATGCATGGGGATCTGACAACGCCGGATGGACAAGAGATCAGTATCGAGATTCCAGGCGACACGGTGGGCCCTGATGGGCGAACATTGTCGAAGAAGAAGCGAAAGGCAGAACTGCTGGATCTGGGGCAAGGAAAGAAAACAGTTTCATGGATCTGGACCACGACGGCAGCGGTTGGTGATGGCGACGACGCTGTGCTTCATGAAGGTAAGGAGCCATCAATTCAGTATGATCAACCATTCATTGATTTCTAGCGGTACGAATTGAATGGGCCAAAGCCCGTGCACGGTGCTTGCGTTGGACAGAAGAAGTCCACTTACTTAAAGAAGAGATGCGGAGGGTTCGGAAAACCCTAGAGTGGAAGGCGGCATGGTGGGACGATCGGCGGATGGGATGGAATGGTTTGGATGAGCCAACTCGGGAAGGGGTGCGGGCGTACGCGAGCCAGCAGGCGAGCATTCAGAGAGCCCTGCATGTGCGGTTTACACGCCTGTGGGACAGGCCATGGTCACCTATAGCGAGCACGGACGAAGCTAATGAAGGCCCGGGATATAGTATTGATCCTGTTATTGAATCCCTGGCAGAGTGCGACGAGGAGTAGTGCTTTTTTGGCCAAAGTTGAATATATTTCTTTATTTACAGCTGTTTATTTCGAAAGCTATGACATCCAAGACATGTTTCTCTAATCCATCGTTTCTCCCCCCCCGGCGGAAGCGGAAAGTGTTGAAGTACAAGTATTGCTAGACCAACATATATCTGGTGTATTTTATACAATTTATGTAGTGGAGGAATAAGCGGGAGAGATGAAAGACCATCAGAGCTCCAAAATGGGAGATTGTTTGATAATGTTTATTTCTAAGGCTATGACATCCAAGATGTGTCTCTCCAATCCATCAATTTCTCGCCCCCAACGGGGGCGGAAAGTGTTGGAAGATAAGTATTAGTATGCGAACATATATCTAGTATATTTTATACAACTTCTATCGCGGAGGAATGAGTGAGAGAGACGAAAAACCATCAAAGCTCCAAAATGGGAGATTGTTTGATGGTGTTTGCACTGATTCCCAAATGGAAAAACAGAAGAGCGAGAGGAAATATCATTTGCATTCCAGAAAGGGAAACTACTTTTAACAATTTATATACAGGGCAACGGAAATACAGTAAAATGAGACACCAGAATGACCTGCATAGAACCAGGTGGGTATAGGCACTCCCTGAGTCACAGGGAAAACTGCATTAGTCCAAGAAATAAGGCATAGGCCTACAGCCATGGGTGAAGTCTCCACACCATCGTAATCACCGCCATCGCCGCTGCCATTCAACATGGCATCATTAATACCATCAGAGACTGCGACAAACTTCCTGTAGTCCCTGACTACATTCCTAGTCACTTTGCAGGATCAGGAATCCTTCGGTATTTTGAACAATTTGATACTCAAATTCACAGTTATGGAAAGAAAGCCCCTCCATCTTCCCACACCGCTTTATATCATCCATACCAACGCATTCCTATTCGCCGTTGTTCAAAATGCAAGAAACAAGGTCATATCCGCAAAAACTGCAGTGATTATCAATGCCAAAGATGTCTCTGGTGGGGACCAGGACACACCACCCCAAATTGCGAAACTAAAGATAACCATTGGGGAAAAGAAGTAAACACGACCCCCGAATACCGACCATGGGGATACAGTACGAAAACGGGAGAATTACGATGGAAACCACGTCATACATGGGCAGGAGTACCGAATATCCCAAATAAAGAATGGGATACTCCCAAGGAACAACCCGAGGTCATAGATCTAACCTCCCCTTCTCCACCCCCTTCACCATCAATGCCACCTCTTTTCCCACCGACTCCGCCTTCATCCCCCCTTTATCAACCATGGTCTCCTTCGCAACTAACCCCTCTTCTGGACCTTTCGGACCTTATCAGCGACTTTAGTTCGGTCGCTTCGTCGAACTCTTCAATCTCCGATCTTGGCAATGTCGGTGACATTGAAGTTTAAACGGGGGGTAATGTTACAGACTCTTTTCCTTTTGATATTCAACATTCCGCAGACACTTACACATTCCTAAGACGTATCTAGACCATACTGGACAGTTCTAGATCCGCAGTCCATGACTCATTCCGCAGCTTGAGACTCATTTTCTTTTCTCGTACGATTCTTAGATATTGTACGACTTCTTTTCTTTTACATCGTACCATCCTTAGATTATGGTACGACTTTCGTTTATTAGTTTTAGTATATAAGTAACGATACTTTACTTGTATTCGGTAGCTTGAACCTAAGCAATCTAGCTTCGTTCATACCTCATCAGACCCTCAGAACTTTGAACGCCCTCGAACTCTATAGTCTTTGACTTAGAGCCTCTTTGAAACCTCGACGATAAGTCTTCAATGTTGAAGACTTAATACACGTTTGACTCCGTAGAAGTCAGCGTACATCGGAACTCTGCGTATCAGCGCATCCAGAGTAACGAGAACCTGTAGTGTCGCTTTAGGGCCAAGCGAACTGACAGTGACCCACTTTGTCTCGAGAAGAGAACCGTGGTAGATGAACGAACCGACAAACCGAACGCGAAGCTATACTACTGCTCGTTACGCTTAACAACCGTAACACCATGACTGTGTGTGGGCATGCTGTGACCATGTGAGGGTGTGCCATGACCATGTGAGCATGCATAAGCATACACTATTTTGAGTTGAAGTTATTTTCCTTTCATTAAAGCAGTTCAATTATTTTACTAATGTTTCCTGAGTTTCCATTACTATTACCATAAACTAATAAATGACAATTGTAACTTTATTGGGACAATGCATCTCATGGTAAATAGTATAACTCACAAATAGTTGACTGAGGTGAATTTCATTTTGGTAGAACTTATTATTTTATTTGGTGTATGTACCACTTTCTAGAGACATATACAAACATCTCAGTTGGTGGAATAAGCTGAAGGAAAGGTAGAAGAGTAATTTAAGTGATGATAAATAGTAATAAACAAAACAGGATTGCACGCTCATGCACACACATTCATGCACTGCCACACACATTTCTACTCACTCATTTACATCTTCCATATATTTAATTCTGCAGAAAACAATGCAGAGGAGGGGCAGAAAATATGGGCGATGTCACACTCTGTTGAGGTTTGATGGGATTTCTGTTTGGTTTGTCACATCAAACCGAACGTTAGGTCCAACCAAAGGAGGGGGTAATGATAGTAAACAATCAGTGTTAAGGTGTAATTCACAATGACAGTGTGCAGAGATAAAAGTGGAAAAAGAGAAGCTTGAGATAGGCATGAAAACTACAAAGAAAGGCAGAAATGGGCAAGAAATGGAAAGAACTACTATACACTATGAGTCAAGATATGGATGTCCACTGGTGGGAGCTTGAGGTGAGTGCTGAGCAGGACGATTTCTAAAAACACAGATCTCCCACAATGTGGACTGGTTCTGTCTTATTGGAGAAGCAGTGTACATGGATCTACAGCAGTGGTATGTTCTTGTAAGAACTGGGAAAAGGATGGCCAAAGGAAGGGAACAAACCTTGTACTATTTCATCACCTCCCTCCTTTGAAGTTTGCTAAATGTCCACCTCCTCAGTCTGCAAGGGGTAGATGTCAGAGACAGACTCGGAGGAGAGCCCAGATAGTGTTTAAAAGTCCGGTCTGGTCCGGTTTTTTGGTGCTGATGGGCCTTAACCGTAACCGTAACCGGTCTGCCTTTTCCCAGAAGCTAAAAAGACCGGACTGGACTGCAAAAAACCGCGGTCTGCGGTCTTTTTCATCTTAACCGGTCTTTTGCAGTCTTTACATCTCAAAAATTAAAAGACCATAACCACAGGTCCAGTCTTTTGTGGTCTTGGTCTGGTCTGGTTATGGTCTTTTTCCAGTCACGAGACTGGACTTCCAAACACTAGGCCCAGAATAGGGGGGGTGTAGGTGTATGGTTTGGCATCATGACCAAGTGGTTCAGCCAGCTGCTAGCATTGGATCTGGCAATGGTGTATGTGGCCTAACACTACAGATGAACACCTGGAGCAAAATCAACACTCGTCAATGATATATACTGCAAACCTGTGTACTCACCCATAAGGACAATCCCACCCTCCCTTCTGTCCTTTCTTCAGTTACTGCTGAGTCTGTGAATATCTTCCACAGTTTCTGGACAGGCCACAAACAGGAGATGCTCTTCGGATCCAGAGGGTATTGAAATTGTTCTTTCCATTTTTTAGGATTTGGCAGGATTTTACCCCTGCAGTAGCTTGAAGGGGTTGTTGAGGGGCTTTAAGAGGAGTTGTTTGAGAGTTTTTGTGGGTTTGGAAGAAAGATGGGTATGGAATGGTGTTGGTGTTTGTCCACATGGTGGGCGCTTGATCATATGGTTTCACAGTTGACGCCATTCCGCTTTGACCCTAGATAGTGATAAAATATTAAGGATTGATTCTATGATTGGACATTTGCATGTGTGAATGTTGGTCTATGCCAGCTGGAGATGTACACTGTATCCAAATGACGTTCCACAGTAATCTCCTTGTTGAGTTCCTCCAACTCCAACTGGTCACTCTCAATCATACCTGCATCAGCTAGTGATGTGCTGGCTCTGGCTTGGAGGCCCAAGCCAAGCCAAGCCGGGCAAGAAAAAGCCAGGCCAAGCTGGGCCAAGAAGGTTAGCCTGGATGGCTTTTTGCCCGGCTTAGAATTTCTGAAAGCCCAAGCCACCGGCCTAAGCCCCAGACAGTGCAGGGGCTGAGTTCAAAAATTTCATAGACTGTATAGCTACTGTATAGTTTGAAAGTTTTAAGTTTACACCTCAAGCATGCCAGGACATCGCCCATTTTCTTCATTCATTCCTGATGTCAACTGCCAGACCTGACCGTGAGACAAGGAAAGCACCAAAGCCATCAGCAAAACTGACAGATGCTTCCAACAGCGGTAAATTTAAACTGGAGTTAAAGTCTCACTAACGTATCTGTGACAGTGCTATCTCCACCGAGGCTTCTAAAACTGTCTCAACCACAACATCATCCAAATGCAAACAGGCTACTGTCGAAGAGGTGGATGATGAAGAGTCCAACCCTGCCCCAAAAGGTAATGTACCCTGATTTTATCCATTTAATGTTCCCCCTTAATTTCTTTGGGTAGTGTTGTCCTCAAAACGGTCTCAGGTCATTGGAGTCAGAGCACTCTGAGCCCGAAGCACCCACTGTTTCAAGCAAAGACAAAACCAAAGATGTCAATGCGTTTTTTCATCCACCTGTGAGGATCAGCAAGAAGCCAAGACGGGCCTGCATGCTTTGCAAGTAAGGCTTAAATTTTATTCGTTCTCTTTATTCTCAATTGGTTATTACAGGGCCAAAGGTTCTACCCAAACCATTGTGTCTGAGGCGACAACACTCCGTCGTCACATTGAGTCTCATCACCTCATAAGTGTGTCTACCTTATCTGAACTTCATACTGACTCAATGTATTAAGGCCAAGTGCAATTGCTGGTGTGATAAAAACAGTTTTGAGTCAAAGCTCCCCAAGGTGTCAAGGCACGAAATGTTGCCAAAGCGGCGGAGGATGGCTTGAAACAGTTGACGCTCAATCCACATCTCAAAGAATGACCTAAAGAAACCTTCATCCCTTATTCCAATGCACTTTTCCGGGAGGCAGCAATTGAATGGCTTATTGCAACTGATCAGGTATGTTTATTATTATTTCTCTTATTTTCTCCTTTGTTGTTCTAAGTCGAACGTTTAGCTGATCCAAGCCCTTGATCATCCACATTTCAAAAGGATGATTGATATTGCAGCTTGTGCTACTAAAGGCGTCAAAATTCCCACTTGCAAGGCTACCCACAAACACATCATCAAGCTTTTCAAAAAAAAAACCTTGATAACTTGCGCATGAAAATTACAGTGAGACTTCTGCCCTATATTTTTCATTTTTCCTTTACTAATGACCTTTTTAGAGCAACAACACTGGCCTAATAAGCCTTACATGTGATGTGTGGCAAGCAGGAAATCAAGACACTTATTTTGCGGTCACAGGCCATTGGACAGAAGAGGTTTCCCCAGGTGTTTGGGAGGATCGTAGCACATTATTGGGCTTCACGCAGATGAACTCTGCACACGATGGCGTCAGACTTGGTCGTGCACTCTTCAAAATTGTCAAGTGTCTTGGTTTTGCTCACAAGGTGCGTGCTTATTGTCAATATTAATCTCATTTTTTATCATTGATATCAGGTTGGCTGGATAACATGCAACAATGCGTCAAATAATCTTACCATGCTCCGCCACTTTGGGCATATTCTCAATGCATTGAGTTTACAGAAAGGATTGAAAGCATGGGACCATGAAGTGTTTCATATCCAGTAAGAGTTATTTCATTTGCACAATGTGTCACTTGTCACCTTACATGCCTAGGTGTCTCGCCCATGTCATTAATCTTGCAATGCAAGCCTTACTGGTGGCACATAGTTCTGTGAAGCATTATAATCCAGCCAATCTGACTGAACACAAGCCAGAAATTGATGGATATCTTAGGGATGAGATTGGGTTAATTCATGCCATTGTTGTTAAAGTGAGCATCCCACCAGTTCAATTTCCTGTTTAAGTATTGACTGTTTCCTTCCTGAGGCTCGTTCATCAGCGAAGCGTAAAGAACATCTCTTAAGTATTCAGACGCTAGCTGGAGTAAAGCAAGTGTTAACCCTTCTTCTCAACATGAAGGTTCACTGGTCATCCACATACAACATGCTCGCTCGAGCGCTGAAACTCAAGGAGGTCTGTCACATTCCATGCTTGCTGGTTTTCTCTCTGATGAGTACTCGTCTATCATCACCAGTTCATTGCACAGTTTCTCTTTGACATTGCGAGGGAGGAAACAGACCAAGAGAAGCACCGAAAACTCCAAGCCCTTGCTCTGTCTGACGATGAATGGAATCGGGTTGAGCTAATGATGAAATTACTTCAGGTACGTCTTTAAATCTATCGTACACATCTACCTTTCTATCATTAATACTATACCAGCATGCAGATGACGCACAACAAGCTTTCTCATATGATAGCAAGTCCAGTCTTCACACCAGTATCCCAGCTCTCGAAGCCTTGCATACAGTGTGGAAGAAATGTTCGAAAAGCACGAAATTTAATATGTTCTCGGATGCCTTGGATGCTGCCATGAAGAAGGTTGAAGAATATTACAAAAAGACAGCCACAACACATGCATATACCTTTGTTATGTGTCAGTACCTGTTTTACTTTTGCTATATTGATCTTAACTGATCTGTTTCATAGTACTTGATCCTGACACCAAGATGAACCATTTTAAGAAACATTGGAATGAAGATCTCCAATGGGAGGTCTTAAAATCTGCAGAAACTATTGTATGTGATATTTTTCATTGGAATTTTCGCTTTTATTTAATTTTCGTAGTTCAAAGAACGTTACATTGAGTTGTATGGTGAAGGTGGAGCTCCAACAGTTATGGTAAAACAAGGAAGCAAAAAGCTTTCCCGTCTCTTGACCCAGGATTCAAGTGATGAGGAGATGGATGTGCGAAGCTGTGGCTGCATGAATCAGGGCATATCTAGATGGCGTCGATGAAGTTCTGAATGGAATGAGCATCACAAAGTGGTGGGGGGTATGATATTTTATTTCATGATTGTGACAGCATTTGTTGAATGGGTTTCATTTTAGATTAATTAATCTTGTTTTCCTGTCTGTGCCTCTCTTCCAAAAGATTACCTGTCAATCATGGGATCTTCGGTATTGAGTGAGAGAGCATTTTTGTTGGCCAGCATCACAATAAGCAAATGTCGCAATTGGTTACAAGGCAATATTGTCGAGGCTCTTCAATTTATAAAATGTCTCCTCCACACAGATCTGATATTTCATGAACCACAGCCTTTGTCAATCCTCAAGGATGAGTTGGAGGGTGTTGTTGAGGATGATAATGATCCCAACTGGGAGGATGAGGATCCTAGTGGTTGGGATGACCTTTTCATCAGTGAGAACTCAGATGACGAGGATTAGCTTTTATTAAGTCAATAGTGGGTGGATAAATGTTTTTTTTGTGTTTTCGAAACATTACTATATGTTTAAACAAAGATATCCCACTTGCACCTGACAAGCCCCGGCCTGGGCCAAAGCCAAGCCAAGCCAGGCCCCCTTTTTGGCTTTTGGCTTGGCTCATAATTCTGACAAGCCAGGGCTTTCAGGCCAAGCCCGAGCTGGCACATCACTAGCATCAGCATGAGACCTCGAAGCTGCACATCTGTGGTCCATGAAAGGTCTACCCAACTAGTCCAGTGGAGGGTAGTGCATACCATGGGGGGCTAGCTTATGGGAGATAAGAGGAATGGTGCCACTGCAATGGGGGTGAGGGTGTTGCAAAAGCTAGGCTGGTGTCATCCATCGTTGACATAATGGAGTTAAATGAAAGGGGTCTGTTTGTGAGCCCTGTGTTGCAGTGGCATTGTCCCAAAGAGAGAGAAAGGGAGAGAGAGAGAGTTGGCTCAAAATATAGAGGGACTGCAGTAGAAAAGATGTCAGGACTTTGATAAGGTCAACACCTATGTTGCTCATCCTGCACACAGACAATTTTGAATTCCCCCCCACTATTTGAATTCCACACAGAGATTTTTGAAAATTCTGCATGGAAATTTTTGAATCCCTCCCCACCCTGCTATTTCATTCCATATGGGAAATTTTGAATTTCCCCCCCACTGTTTGAATTCTGCATGGAGATTTTCACAAATTCTGTATGGAGCATTTTGAATTCTCCCCCATGCTGCTGTTTCATTCCACATGGAGAATTTTGAATTCCCCACAAATATTTTTGAAATTTCTGCACAGAGCATCCCACCCTGCTATTTTGAATTACATGTCACTGGAAGCTAGATCATCAACCATGACAACTTTGACAACTACTTCCAAACAAGCTAGTCCACAAATCTTGAATATTATGTAAGCTACTCCATTATCAGCCTTGAACAAGCTTGTGTACCTCCTGGACCCACTCCTTATAAAAGCTAGCTCATGTGGGATAAGAGTTGATATATACTACAAGCTACTACACAGCTGATGTATACATGACATCCACTAGCATATCAGCTAGCCCATACATCAGGAAAGTGACACTTTGCCTGATCTGTCTGATCTGTCTTGTACAAGGCACATAAGATGAAATAAGACAGATTTGATGGATCTTACACAAGCTATGTACCTTTTGGTACAAGGCACCAATGCCTGACACAAGGCAGTTAAGACACTTTAAGACAACCCAGAATGTAAGGCACTATAAGGCATCGCCATCTGGTGCCAGGCATTGGAATCTTATTTTGAAAGAGCAGACATTTTTCAGGCAATTTTTGACAGTTTCAAAATGACTCATTTATTTCCACATTGTATACTATTACAGGGGTGAAGATGAAGCTATGGTATTATTACCTGTCGCACCAAGGGCTTTTAGGGAGTCCTCCGTAAGAGACGAGCGTTTGGAGAGGAAGGCGAGTGTAGGGCCTAGGAAGTAATCTAAGTCGCCTGATCGAGGAACAGGTGAGTTGTCTGCCATTCAGTCGATGACAACAGGGGGGTTGAGTGCAAGAACAGGTGAGTTGTCTGCCATTCGGTCGATGATGACGGGGGGTTGAGCACCTTGTAGGAGGTGGTCAAAAACGGTGGTGATTGGCGGTGGAAGAAGGTCGATTGACCTGGGTGATTGGAGTGCCAGTTGGTCTGTGGTGGTTGACAACCGTATCCTCGTAAGAGGATGGTGGTGATGAGTGTTCAACAAAGGATAGTAGGTCTGCTTGTACCTTGTTTGGGAGTTGAGCAGGTTGGTGATGGTGTCCGGTGTATTGTATACGCTGCTGAAGGAGCCGACAAAATTGTTGGGTGGTGAGGGGAAGGACAGATGTGGTGCAGGCTCTGGGACTCACCTCAATGAAGCTAGCTTGGAGAAAGCCTGAGGGATGCAACAAACCCAACCTCTCGAGCAGGTGGCTGTTACAGATAGTGTTTGGAAGTTAGGTTAATTAACTGGAAAATAACTGAGACTGGACCTGACCTAACTGCAAGACTAACCTAACTGCAGTTAGGGTTAGTCCATTTCAAAAATAAAACAACCAGTTATTTTGCAGTTAAATAACGGTTAAAGGACTGGTTATAACTGGTTATAACCGACCCTAATATCAGCCAAAATAGTAGAGTTTCTAGATTATTTTCATAAATATGTCAATTCTTCACCAAATTAAGTGTTCTTGGGTTCGTTTTAAAGCTAATATATAGCACAACAACATTTACCGAGAGATATATGGATGATGTTGCCCAATTTAAACAATTATCTATTTTTTCGGTCCTAACTGGTTGTAACTGCAACTAACCGGTTTTGGTCGGTTATTTTCAGTCCAGTTAGGTTATTTTGGGTTTGGGAATGAAGGCTAACCGGTCTCGGTCTCGGTTAGAGCCCCTGGGCACCCAATAACCGGACTTTCGAACACTAGTTACAGACAGTCAGGGTGAGTACGGCAAACATGGATGAAAACAGACGAAAGAATGCACAAACTGGAAACAAGGAGGGAAAGGGGGGTGGGTGTGAGTACAGCGAACACAGATGAGGGAGGAAGAACGCACACGCAGACTAGAGGCAGACAAAGGGGGCTGTGAGCACAGAGAATGTGGACGAAGAAGGATGAAAGCGATGTGGTGGGAAGAAACAATGTTGAATTCAACATGGTCACATGGACCGTCGGAGTTTCAATGGACTTGAATGAATTGCGGAATTCAACACTGAGCACATCCACTCACTGAATCCTCTCATCACACAGATGTCTTGCCTCAGAAGCTGCCACATGGCCACACGCCGGCAGATCCACCTGCGACACAGTCACCACCTTCCTCATTTCGAATGTACAACCTCTCCGACTTCTCTCCTGTACCACTTTCCTCTTCTGACGCACCCAACATAACCACCATAACTGCCTGCTCTCCCCGCTCATCCTCCTTCAAGTCTCTTGTCTCTTCTCCCCTCAACCCAACCTCTCCCACCTCGTTCGCCCTTCCATCGTCTTTCCTGCTATTCAAACACTGATGACCTTCTTTTCAGCACTATAGCGGACAGTTTTTTTAGCTCAATATCATTACAGACGGCCTCATTTCAATATCATACTACACTCCTTTCAATTTCTTACCATTTTCATTCATATTCTCGGACATATACCATAGTACTCTTAGCATAATGGATCCTTTGTTGTGCACCTTTATATTGGCTTTATACTTTGTTGTTATTTCATAGCAATTTCCAGGTCTGTGTTCTTAATGCACATCCCGAAAAAGTGTCTGAAATAGTCTTATATTGTCTTAAATCTGTCTGACTGTCTTATGTCTGAATCTGTCTGGCCCATCAGACATGAAGGTCATTTGTAAGGCCCAATCCAGACATAAGACAGCATAAGACACATGTAAGTCAAACAAGTGCAAGTAAGCTCAATAAGGCAATGTGTCATTTTCCTGATGTAAGTCCCCCACTACACAACTCCAACATACAGGTGATCCAGCAAGAGCTCAGAAGACTTGCTCAGGATCAAACTGAAGTTCAAGAAAAGCTGTGAAAGCCGATGGAGTGGATGAATTGTTCACTTATGTGCAGTACTCTGTTCAAAGGCATGAGGTCAACCTGAGTACCATTTTCAATGGCTTACCCTCACTGACCATCTTGCTCATTTCTCCTTGCTATGGTGCCATGTCTGGAACTGAAAATATGCTCAATTTTGAATACTCAATTCCAAAAAAAAAAAAAAAAAAATTGGTGGGAATTTCCATCAAAAGGTGCTCAAAGTGAGAAAATGATATCAGTCAATCATTTTTTAATTCTGTCAAGACCAATTGGTTCCCAAAACAATCAAAACCTGACTATTTCAAAAATTATTCCTTCTTTAAGCTTCAATATATTATAATAAGCAACTTTTATAGCAGCAATGAGCAGCCTGAAATTTATTTTAGAAAAAAGGGCATAATTGTAAGAAACAAAAGACCGACAATGTGATGGTGAGCTATTTACAACAGGAATCAATTGAAAAAAAAAGATAGTGTCGATGTATACAAGTTTTAGAAGCCCTTGAGTCATTGCTGTGTTTCTGCAATGACAGGATGCAGCATCTGGAAAGAGAACGACGTCTACCTAGACCTATGTAGGTGTATAGTGATCGGTAGACCCGTTGATAGCCCCCTCGTATGTAAACCTCTGTAATTTCAAATTTCTATGGTAGATGTGTGTAGTTCAGGTAGTGGGCTCCTACCCGATCTACCTGGAACTACTGATCACCTAGATCTCTACCAACTCTACAGTGATTGAGCACAAATCAAGGAAGTTGATAAATGTGCCTGAGGCTGCTGATGACGTTCCAAAAATTGTCCGAAAAGATCCGAAACAGAAAATGTATTGCAGACACTGTTAAGCAACTATTAGACACAGTATAGACATCATGTGGATGTATGTAGGAGAATCAGTAAATAATATTAGAAAAGAGTGGGTGATTAAAGCGAGGATGGTATTGAAGGAATGGTGATTAATGGAAATGGGATGGAGTGTTGTACGGAGGTAAGTTACTCATGCAGGGCGAAGTTGGCATCACTGAAAGTGTAATTTCTGTATAGAATGAGAGGGACCCTAGACCTGCAAAAGATACTGTGTGTGCATTACGGGTGTAAGTGGGCTGTTTTGGAGAAAGTAGGAGGAGGCGGGAGTGGATATACCATCATGTAGATCCTACCAGGAGCGAATAGTCAGCACATTGATGAGTCGTTGGATGACGAGAGATGAAGCATATTGTGTAGAGCACGACGTCCATCATGACAGGTGAGAACGGATGGGGGGGCAGAAAGAGGGAGGTACTTATGGCTACGTGTTCTTTGAACCTGTTTATTGGATCCAGTTGGTGGTCTGCCTAGAAGGGTACAGGTGTTGTAATGGTGTAACCTATCCCACAAAGCCTTGTGAAACCGTGGTCAAACTAAAAAGTGAGAGGGAACATATGACGTATCCTCCAATGAAAATACCGCTCTATATGAAGTAGTCCGAGTCGGGTGACCAACATCAACAGAAAACAAGGCATGTAGAAATCAGGTTGCCTGCCAAGGCAAAGATTTCTTCAGGTGTATCAGATATTACGCATCTACGTGACTACGCCAGCCTACCCAGCCTATGTAGCCCTACATAAAATTGATATTTTATGTTGAACTACATAATAACGGTATAATTACCCAGCTGAAACGCCTTTCCAGATGAGAATCAGCATTAAAAGAGCAGAAAAGGAAATAGCAATGTAACATCTGTAGCTGCAATCAGATGTCCATTCTTCTTTAGCTACTATGTCCATGGCTGCATAGTATAGGCTAAATAAAAAAAATTCACAGGGAAAGTCAGGTAAGTAAGTTTCAAATAACATGTATCTTGAATGCATGTGCATGAAAGAATGGAAAGACAAATGATAATTTTCACATATGTCTTTCTAGAATAGCTGATTGTGCTTGAACAGGTACTCCTCTCTACCCATGATTCAACACAAGTAACTAGAGATAATCAACAGCTTGTATGAATATTTTCAGAAGAGGGAGAGCTGAATGGATTATTTATAAAGAAGAGGATGGCAAAAAAATACCACAAGGAGTAATCAAACTCAGTACCTCAGGCAAAATGACAGAAACAAGGGTAAATTCCATTACACTAAATAGCTGTATAGGATACAGTGATTTGCATATTATTTTGCACAACCAAAATATTGAAATACTTGTTTGTCTGTGTATCCGCAGGGTCTGAGTCAGGGCCGAGTGATGTGCATCTTCAAACGCATCAGCGACGCTGACTTAGACTCGCCAGCCATTCGTTCTGAGGGTTCTATATTTGTTTGTCATTTATTGTGGCTTTGTTGTGGCATCAAACATCAGGCGGACTGTGAAAAATAAGAACACCTCAGAACGACTGGGACAAACGAACACGGTTTGGCAGGAACCCCCACGCGTGACGCTGACTTAGTGAAATTTCCGCAAACCGTCCACATCATTTGAACACCACTCGTTCAAAACATCACAAAAAAAAAGTTTTTCTGGCTACACTTTTAAATAGATTATTTGATTCAAATAATGCGATTGGAATGAAGTTGAAAAAATAGATTTTTTTCGACAAAAAGTTGAACTCAAAAAGAGTCGGGGTCGCAAAAACGACGAACGGCGAAAACGATGAATGACGACGTTTGTTGTCGTATATCCGCGCCGTCACCTGTCGGAAATCGTGGTTCCAGCCACCATCTGAGCCATCAGCTCCTGCAACTCCCAAACCCCCCAACTAATCCGAGTCCACCCCTTGAAAATCCAGCAGTGACCCCAGGTGAAGACGACGGCGAAGGTATGTTGGCGGGTGGGGGTGTTGAAAGAAAGCCTGAGGAAGCTTCCGAAGAACCAAACAAGATCTTGATGAACTCACCAATGGAATTCCAGAACCGACTCTCGTATGGTTGAGTGAAGAAGGTGTCGCCTTGGATATGGATGAGGTAATGGTAGATGTTATAGATGAAAATAGTGAATCCTCTGACAGTGATGAAGACTCAGAGGAAAGTGGCAAGTAGCAGTCGAGTAGCAGTGTTGTTGTAACTGTACAAGGTGTGAATCACAGAAATTTCACCAAGTGCCGCGTCACAAAAGCGTGACGCTGCCAAAGGGTGTTCGTTTGTCCCAGCCGTTTCTGAACGTAGCTTGCGGAGTTTGAAAGAAACGGTTGGTCACGAGCCTAACGCTGACTCGCTGAAGCCTGATGTATGCTGGCAAATACATGGACAAACAAGTTTTTCAAAATTTCGGTTGTGCAAAACAATATGCAAATCACTGTAAAGGGTACTGGTCCACTATGGACCGAATTTTGATTGTTGATTCTTTTTGAAATTGGTTCCAGACATGGCATAAAAGCCTATGGGAAGTCATCCACTAATAGTCAAAACCATTACAAAGGACAATGTCCTTTATAGGTATCGTAGCTTCTGTAACGTGCAGTAAATCTTCCATAATTGTGATAGATCAATCCCTTCCCGACGTTATGGTGAGTATTACAAACCCCATAACGGCTGGTGTCGAGACTACCTTCCATGTGCGTATAAAACTGAAGCACGGTTATCGAAGCATTCCTGTTTGAGAAAAGAGGACCTTTGCCGGGGCCAGTGTCGCATGCCCACAGAGAGATACTTCGACGCCGTTTGCTGCGAAGTATCGAATGTCGTAAACCTTAGTAGTATCATTCTCTGCCAATAAATTTGAGGGGAATATAAACGCCGTCATAGGCTGGTGGACATTCTTTGTGATGCCAGCCAAGGTTCCTTCTGGAGTGGTTTTCAGATCTAAGAAGACGACAGCTGCGGGATTCCCTCCCAAAGGACTGTGAGAAGGATGCTTGTTGGGACATGTTCGTCGACCGTCTCTGGGGATTCCTCTCGATACCTAAAGAAGAGGCGTTTAAGCTATACTTTGATGCAAATTGCTCATCACATCGTGCTGGCGAATGAGGATAGTCTTCTTTTACAGGGGCTAGAACCGTAGATGTGGGATGGTACACATCAGGAGGCATATGCGATCTCACTCATTCTCTGACTCATTCCAGTCAGCGTCAAGCAGGCGTATTCTCCATCTCCTAAGTCTCCTCCGCCACTCCTTCATCTCCCCTTGAACTCCAGCTTCTTGGGCCACAGACCCCATTCCTTTTCGCAACCACCGAATATCCCTCGCACGGAGAACTGCGAGATTAGGTAAGTGGCGTAGTGCCCTTTCCAAAACTCTCCAGAAATCAGGCTTGGGTCGAGGGATGGAGAGGATTTGTAGTGCATGATTCTCTTGTAAGGAGATGTCCGGGAGAGGATTCTCAAGGGAGAGATGATGAAGGTTAGGGGTATAATCCATAATATTATGCGGCGAAGGGTGGTTTCGTGCTGGCCATGATTTAGGTGCGAAAAGAATGAGAGACCGGAGGTTCTCTCCATGAGTAGAGATCAGGTGGGTAACGAGAGACGCGGGATATGGTACGTCATCATAAGGGGTGACTGTAAGTTTTTGGAGAGACGGTAGCGGAGAGTGGAGCAAGGCAAGCATGAGGGGAGAGGCGTGCATTGAAACCAGAGATAATATATGCAATTTAGGGAGGCGAATCGGCTGGAAGTAGTCCATTGGAGGTGACTGTAACCCATGAAAATTGAATTCCAGCTCAGCGGGGTCCAAGCCTTGTCCAACGATTTCCAACTCCTCCAAGTTGGGACAGCACCTAAGCAGCTGGACAAATGGATCATCATCGGGAGTAGGGGAAGGTGGAGGGACGTAGCTAAGCCCTCCAAGTATGCGGATATTGGTTGCTCCTTCACGGTCAGCGAGTGAGGATAGAACCCTACGGCTGAGCACGAATGAAGGGTTGACGTAGAGAGTAGAGAGGAAGGGTAACACTGTAAATAAACGCGCCAGGACCGAGTCAAGAAGAAGAGCCTGGGGCTGCCCGACGAAAGCAATTCCGGAGAGGTCTAGGACCTGTACCCAGCGGCCCGGCGTCGAGTAGGGTATTCGTCGAATGGAATCCCATTTTTGGTCCGCGTTGTGTAGTAGATCATGAAACTGTTGTAAGGCTGAGACTTGGTTAAGGCAAATGTTGGAATATATCAGCGGGAGTGCGACTTCCTGTGTACGGCCGTGTTAATAAACAAGGTTGAAGGAGAAGTGCAATTATGACAGACTGACCTTGAATCCTTTGCACACTCTCAGAAGAGACCATGACCACTTGGCTTCCTCACAAGCCAGGGCATAGGCAAATATCTTCGACCATAGTTCAGCCGGGAGAGGTCTCAACGGCTTGGGGTGGGGTAGCAGAGGCAGTAGAAGGAAGGCACTAGAGAACTTGGCAAGTGGCCGTGGCCGAAGTAGAATGATAGTCTGATTGGAGCTCATTAAGCTGCGCTTGAACGGAGACCGCTTTAAATCCCAAAAGCAAATCGCAGACGTACTTGTAGAAGGGAAAGGAGATACCTCGAGGCGACCAAGTTGAGCAAGCTTCGCTTCCATTTGTCGTACCACCGCCAATTCGTTCATATTGACAAAACATGGTTCAACATCGATATCTACACAGCTGCTACAGAATATCACCCATCTCTTCAACGAACCGATCATAATCATCCTTTCGCTTTGAATCCACCTTGTCTTGTTTCGTTGAGGAGACACCTTTGTGTGAACCAGGAGAGGGCCCAAACTGGTTCTTCAACGTACTCAAAAGATCAGGCCTTGCATCCACATTCTTCTCCGCATCATTCGCCAGTTCGCCAAGCGACGGCGCGGCATTCACACCCGAAGATGGCGTACTCGCGGCCGCGGCCTTTTTGCGTTTGACCGTTGTGGGTACAAATGCCGTCGCCTCTTTCTTGAAGTCTCGTAGCTGCGGAGCAGCAAACACTGTTGCGGCGGCAAGCTCTGCTTCAGACGCTTGTGGTTTAGGAGGTGTCGAGGTATTACTCGTAGGTTTTGGAGGCAAAGAGGGATGTGGAGCGGCCAATTGAGTTGCTCGATGTGCCTGGAAGGTTTGATGGGGGATAGAAGAAAGTGGATCTTGCACTGAGGATGATGACTGAGTGCGTCGGGGAAAGAAGCCTGGTGGAGGGGGTAGCATTGAATTTGGATTAAATGGTGGAGGAGGGGGGAAATTTGAAAACTGTGGGAAGCTAGGAGGTACCATTGCTGGATATCCTGGAGGTGGCGGAGGGGGAAAGTTGACAGGCCAATTCGGGGATGGTGGAGGAAAGTGTCCAACTGTGGAACCTTGCAGCAGGGGTTGTAATGACGAGCTGTTTGGAGGAAAGCCGCCTGGCGGTGGCGGAGGGAGTGAACTTCCCAAAGGTATACCAAATGATGAAAGGTTGGGCGGAAATCCAGGAAGGGGTGGAGGCGGGGGCGGAAGATCGTTGAAGTTGACTGATAGAGGTGGGGCTGCGGCCGTGTTGGGCGGTAGATGTGGTAGTTCTGGAAGAAGGTGAACTTGCAGAACTTTTAATTGGAGCATCTGACCAACCTTCGACTGTACTGTGTCCTGGGGGTGGACCATCTGGCATGAGAATATCGTCGCTGTCAGTAACCAATTCTGACCCCGGTGGAAGGCCATCTGGCATTGGAATATCATCCTCGTCTGCACAGAAAATGAGCTTTTGTGAAAACTGGGAATCAGGAGGTATACCGTCTTCCATCTCTTCTTCGCTGTCAACTTCACCTGGTAAAAGAGCTGCATTTCGGGAGAGGTAAGTTCACGAAGGGCAAACAGCAGGGCTGAACTAACGTCTTTCCATGTAGGGCATCCCAGGAGGTGCGACACCAAACTTGTTCATCACAGGGTCATAGTAGATACTTCGCTCTGGATGTCGGGGAAGCCCGTTCTTGCGGAACAACCTTCTGGTTGGCAAGACTATCTCCTCCTCCTTCTCTCCTTCTTTTCTGCGAGGTCGATAGACGAGACGTCGCTGTTCTGGATGCTCAGAAACATATTCTGCCTTCTTTCTGTTGATCCTTTCTAGTTCAGCTTTGAGTTCCGCTAATTTATCTGGGTCGGCGTTGGATGTCTTTGCAGCGCCTTCCAGCCGCTCGATTTCGTCTTCGAGGTCTGTGACAAGTTGAGGACACGTGCATATTCCATTGGAGTTGCATACCATGAGTATCCTTCTTGACGAGAGAAAAATCTCGCGCTTTAGAACGTTCTGCCTTGTTCTACTACAAAAATGAATGTTACAGCGATGTTGGCTTGCGATGGTGAAGACTTCTTGCCTTTTTCAATTCCTTTTTACGCTGCGCCTTCCCTGATAAGTTCTGTGAGCGTTGATACGGGTCCGAAAAGGGTGTACTCACGGAAAGAGTCTGCAGGATTGAGTGACTTTTTCGTCATCGCGATGATGGTCTGGATTAGCGCGCGGACCCGTGCACGTGTGACTTTGAGTCACCTTGAATAGTCAAAGTCATGGTCATGACACTGGTCGTTGGCTTTCCCAACGCTTCCCACTCAAGGGGAGCGAGCCACTGTATACGCCACCTTTCCTTCGTTGTCGCCGTCATCGTATCCAATGACGAGCGCTCCTGTCTTGCAGTCAAACACCCCAAGTCGTGTTTCCAAGATGGCCGCAAACCAATCTGTCAACTTGAATCATCTTCTTAATTTCACCCTTCCTCCACGGCAGACAAGGCCTCTGACCAACCTCCCGAGGAGGAGCAGGAAGTCAGGGACTTCCCAAGGTGTATGGAATAAGGAGCGTATGTGTTTTTCCCTATCATTGACGATCTCATCTAACCCATGCGTAGGGTTCGTCAATGCACAGTATCGGTTCGTCATGAACCCCAGCGGGGATTACACCGTGCACTTTGCAGACCCAGACATGCACGTACATTTCAACCTGGGTCATCTTGCAATATTTATCTTATCTTTTTGCAGCTTCTTCCAGTGGCATGATATCCTCCAGGTCATCATCCCTCGCTCCTCCGCGCTGGCCTCTGCCTCCGCAACAGGAGATTCGTCTGGACAGGGAGAGGGGCTTACAACGTGCCCAATATGCCTCTCTTCCCCCACTGCACCCCGCATGACTAAATGTGGTCATGTCAGTGAAATTCGTCTCTCTCTCTGTCCAAAGGCTGATTGGCTGGAGCATGGACACAGGTTTTTTGCTTCTCTTGCATTTTGCACTACTTGAGTACATCTGATAACAAGTGGGCGCGATGCCCGATATGCTTTGACTCTGTCAACGAACGGCAGTTGAAGACTGTCAAATGGTATGACGGCCCAACTCAGGTAGACGAGGATACCGACGAGCCTTTGGCTGAGGCTTCGTCATCCTCTTCGACACTAGATATCAACAACACCTTTGAGACTGTTCCTTCCGCAGGCTCTTCACTACGAATGAGGCTCATCCAGCGTCCTCAGATTACCACCTTAGCTTTGCCACGCTCGCCCACCTGGCCTTCTGACCTGCTTCCTCCTCACCAAGCTCCATTCCATTTCCTCCCTGATGTTTTCAGCTTTTCAAAGTTCATGCTCGCGACACCAGCGTATCTCATCTCTGACTTGACAAGAAACCTCGATGAACTTGCTTCAGAGCGCAGGCTGCTTATCGAAATGAACGATGATCTAGGTGTATCCTTCATTGATGGTGCGGAACAGAAAGTCCGAAATCAAATTGCGAAGGCGGCCGCACTCGAAACCTCAGCACTGAAAGAGCAGATCGAGAAAGCCCGGCGTGGTCAACAGGAAATCGAGGAACGCTTGTCATTCCATGCTCGTCGCCAAAAGGAGGAAAAAGCCGTTCGCGCTCATCCACCCCTCTCAGATGTACCGCATGAACTTCTTTCCCTTAGGTCAGGGGGTAGCAGACCTATTCCCACTCTTCCTGCAGCAGCTTCCCCGAACGAAAGTCCAAGAACTTTGCAGGGCCGTAGCAACCCGCCCAAACAGCGTCGCAATCTTAACCCACCGCCACCAACAACATCAACGTACTACTATTATCAAGCAGCATCCGGCCTTCCTCTCTTTCTTCACCCCTTAGACATCAAGATTCTACTGTCGCACTTTGGCGGTTATCAATCTTTTCCCGACTCCATAACCATTCGTGTAGAGAGTCTCTCAGAGGGTACCGTCAACGACGATCTCCGCAAGCGGTGCAAATACCTCGCACACATGCCAGAAGGTGCCGACGTTGTGTTCATTGAAGCTGATCTTGAGGGCGTTGTGGGTTCGGAGGGCTTAAAGAACTTTGAAGGTCCACTAAAGATGCGTACCTCAAGACGGAAGGAAAAGGGCAGGAAGGATGATCGTGCACGTACGAGGGCTGAGGAGAGGGAACGGGACAAGCATAAATCTGCTGTTTCTTCCGCTGCTTGGACATCCACTTCACTCGAGTCAGTGGAATACCCGATAGAGGACTTTTCGGCGTTGGAGGGGCCTTCAGTTGTCGTAGTTCAACCTGAACCAGTCACGGTTCCGCCTGTGACGGGTGCATGGGGTGCGCGAAGTTTTGCGTCTGCTCTGTACTCGCCTTCACAGGCCGGTCAGCCAGGCTCTGAGCCCCATCGTGGGGTGAGTGCGACGACGGTTGAGCAGTGGGACATGGATGAAGCATGGCATGAGCTTGAGAGAAGCGCTGGTGGGAGGAAGAAGCGGGGCGCTAAGCTTGTTGTTCTTGGTAGCGGTGGAGGTGGAAGACGTCGTTGAGATGGTGAGTATATTGACTATTTAATTCGAAGAGTCCTTATCCTCAACCCCCTTGAGAGCATCATACAATTCCAGTGTAGCAATAGTACAACAAGAGCATCTAAATATCATGAATATACATTCCCAGGATCTCACAAGTTCGCTAGTTGCCATGCCTCTTTACATTTCCTTCGTCAAATGTGTAGGGCCTGTAAGAATCGTAGAAGAATAACGCCACTGAAACCCTTGTAGTTTTAGCTCGAATGGGAAGTAAGTACATTGCGAAGAATATTGCATTGTATCAGTTTTTGTCAAATTTTCAGAGAGCGGCCGGGTGGTTTGTACCCGGGGTGAAGGTCGACCAAACTCCGTCGCTGGTCATAAGTGTGACCAAGTTCTTAGAGATGGGGGAGCGACGATGGAGTACAATCAAGTACGATCGGATAATCTGCGAACGAAACGACGGTTGTTACGCTCAATGCGATGTTATTTCACGAAGAGTGGGTACAGCTTTGAGGAACGAAATCATGTCCTCCTCTTGAATGGTGGCACCAAAGAGGTCAACTCGTTCGAGGGGACACGACGACCGCTCGACCAAAGTGACGAGCGTCTCGCATACGGATTGTTCTGCTAAAGAGATTTCAAGACTGCGAAGTGAAGGCAAAGTGAGACGGTCGAGGAGAGGCGCGATCATCGTTCCTGTGCTCAGGACCACCCGCAGAATTTTCAGGTGCTGGTTGACGACGGGACTGGAAGGAAGTGGAAACTGATCTTCTGGTGGATATACATCCTCGAAATGGCAATCGGCCAATTGTGTGCTTCGCTGGATGGCCTCCAGACATTCGTCTGTGGATATACATTTTGCCGTGAGCTTCGTTAGCTGTCCCCATGGTAGACTGACATCGTGGAGATAGTAATGGGAAAAGGAGGCTTCGTGAAGCAAAGGGGCTTCGCTGAACACATGCATAGGCCGAGGAATGAATTCATTTGCTGAAGGGTGCACGGTCACGGATGTGAGGAGCGGGAGGTGATTTCCAATTTTGCTGAGGCACTCGTACCACGCCTCTGGCAGGAATAGGTCTATCTTCTGCCACTTGTAACATACGGAGACCAATTCGGAAATGACTGCAGTCGGTGTCAGTGCATCCCTCCAAATATATTCGTCGTTTTCGGAGGTCAGGGAAATGGATAGGGGACGGTGGCCGGAACGCTCCAGCCATTCGCGTAGTAGCGAAGCCTGTGTATCTGACCGCTTCCTCGACAGCCGAATATCGATGCACGACCAGAGTTCGGACATGGACCACGCAATCTGTCGCCACGCAGTACACACTTTTCCAAGTAGCAGAGGCACTACATTGGGACTCTCCAATTTGCTAGAAAAGTTGGAAAGACCTGCATAGAGAAATATCTCGGATAGGATCTCGGGTGGTAGGGAGAGGGATATGGGTGACAGCGTGTTCCGTTTCCTGCAGAGTCGTGCTCGCTCCATGCGAAGCTTGAAAATGAGCTGGTCCACCACGTCAATTTCTGCGTCTAAATTCGCTCGCTGGATATCGGGTGCACCGGCGCCGAAGCTTGGTGCTACGGGATCCGCATCACATAAAACATCACTTCCGTCTCTCTCGATACTGAGCACGTTGTTCACGATGGTGGTAGCACATCTTCGGCACACTGATAGGACCATGGCCCATGTATATCCTGCAGTAACAAGGTGAGCAAGGTAATTATAAGTTTGCAGCACTTGCAACTTGTGAGATCTGCGTATCGCTACGCTGGACCAGGAGAAGAGCTTGTAGTTTTGAGCGATCTACATTCTCGGACCAGATCCATAATTGTCCGAAGCGATCCGCAACTAACCCCATAAGATTAAACGACATCAGAAAACATCGTTCAGTTTGGTATGTATACAACAAGCACATATCATATAAGTTGCATATAAGTATATGTTTTGGAGGAGTTGCGACGCCGTTCATGCTCGTAGTACAAGCTGGGGATCAAGTGGGATGTGCTATAGATAAAGAATGTAGATGGTATCGGGAATCATGAAAACAAAACCGCTGAAGGGGTAAATCAAGATGGAGACAAGATATAAACCAAAATCCAGAACGCGTGCCAAGCAGAAGGAGAATGCAGCAAGGAAAAACGGGACTTGGAAGGGGGTTATAGGTGCAAATGTTCTTGTTGTCTCCATGGGAATTAAAAGCATGATGGACGGACGTAAATACTCGTAGATAGATAGCTTAGGCGTAAGCATGAGAACAGTGGGCGAGCGAAATACCGAGATTGCGTTTTTAGATTATTTGCAAATAATTGGAGGGTGCAACTGCGGAAGGCAAAAAGGGTCAATGAGGCAGTTCACGGAAAATGACGCTCGAAACTCACTTCCTAGTGATCCATCTCCTTTCTTTGCTTGCCACCACTTCCCTTGTTTGTCTACGATGTCGAGAATCTCTCCTTTTTGGAAGGATATTTCATTTGGATCCTCTGGGTTAGCAACATCTGGAAGAATATCAGTAAATGGCAGTGTCAGATTCCGCAGGTGACTCTTACAAGCATACAGCGCCTTTGCCTTATATGAGTAGACATCAACTGGGGGGTTTGCTTCCGTTGCAGATCCCCCGCCGGACCCCCCCGCTCCGATGCCCGCCATGAGCGGAGAGCTAGGCCCATTGTCGGCGCCGCCGATAGAACCTGCACCGCTTGGTTGGTTGTGAATACTCCCTGCGCCCGTGCCTCCAACACTCCTTGCCATGCCATCGTTTAGACTCCCCTGAAAGCTGTTCTGGCTCCTAATGACATTGTTTGTGCTGCCAAACGCTCCGCTCCCTGCCTTGGCTGGGTCATATGCGTCGTTTGATCCGATGCCACCGCCGGAGGAATAGTTAGTTGTGTATCCATTGCCTGACTGAATGTTGTGCATGGAAGATTGTGTACGTGTCCTCCGACGACGCGACGGAGGGGTGAGGCCACCAGTGCCCATGGAGTTGAAGATGTGTAGAGCGAGGGAATCTTCTTCCGATGTAAAATAGAGGACCCAGAGGATGTTGCACATGGCGAGGATAAGCCAGCCAGCGGCCATAGCCTCAAGGGAACCAGCGCCAGTGAAAATGCCTTGATTGACCCCTATTACGGCGAAGACGATAGCGACGGAGCCAAATGTAGATATTTGGAAACGGTGCATGGATATTGAATCAGTCGCCAGGGTCAACAGGACACCAGCGATGAGTGCGAGCTGGAGAAAGATTGCGAACCATAGGACGCCGACCCCAGCATGTACTATTTCAAAAAATTAGAGAAATAGTCAGATAGACAGTTGAGAAGACGCACGCTTTGCTTGAGCAAAGCACTGAGAGATGAACGCTATAAACCAGGCAAGCTAGGGAGGTATTTTAGAAAACAAGAAACGTGACGACCAAGCTTTCACTCACAATGGAAAGAACAGAGGTGAAGAGAAAGAGATAATGGGTGAGGATGGGTGTGAAATCCAGGCCTTCGTTACCTCGAGGCGGCATGGTTGATGACAAGGAAAGAAATGGACGAGTGAGGCTCAACCGAAGATCGTTAAAGGAAGTGGTCGCGTATTTTCTCACGCAACTCCTCTCTCCAAGATGTCTCGCCTCAGCGTTGTTGGCTCTTGAGGCTAGTCTCAGGAAATCTGGCGTACAATGGTCGGCAACTCTTCGTCGTTCATCCAAAATACAAAGGAGAAATTTGTGATACTGCCTTTGGTCTGAAATCAAATAAAATCTAATTCAAGTTTTCCGCAGCTTTCCATTCCAGAACATGCAAACCCTGCATCTTTCCTTTCACCTCAAAGTGGTTTTTGGACGTGTATACCATGTCAAAGCCATTCTTTGTGAACGTCTTCACGCTTGCCATGTTGCCTTCGAATGCCGACGCAATCATATGCCGCACTCTCATCCTTGGTACGGCCCAATCATGCAGCAGGGTTTCCACCGCGTCGGTCATAATTCCTTGATTGTGGTGGCTTGGTGCGAGCCAGTCTAGACAATGGGGACATGAGGAATTGGATTTTACAAATGTCGGACGAAGAGTGTACCAACCCCCAAAACTCCATATAATTTCTGGGTCGCCAACTTTGCGTCTTTCGTTTTCTTCCTCCCGTCTGACCTTCCCAGCCCAGTCCACCGTCCAGCTGCCATCCGATAATACCAGCTCGCCATTGAGGTATCGGAACATACCGACGTTTCCTATGAGCTTTTGTGTCCCATCATTCATTACTTCTCGGATGATGCTGACAGGACAACCTTCGACAGTCTTCAATTCCGCAACTTCCTTTGCTTCTTCTAGTTCTTGAAGGATTTTTCCAGAAGGGCCCATCAACCTCCCCAACCAACTTTCCGCGTGTTCTGCAGGCTTTTCAGTTAAAAAGTCCTCTTTGAAGATAAACGGAAGAAATTTATTACCCAGGAGATATGGGAATGGTGGGCTCTTCAACCACAGACACACTCGAGGATCATTCATGTATTCCAAAATTTGTGTTGGATCATCCCAACGCGCAGGAGTGAGGATAATGGATTTATGATGCCGTAAACGAAGGAATGGCTCTCCCGTCTGAGGGTCCGCTTTGAGGGGGAAAAGCTGGGGATTCGACATTGCTGAGTACTTTACTTCGAAGCTTCTTTGCTGCAAAGACCGCCTTTTAATAATTATAGCCAGTCGTCAATGTGACTCGAGCCTGACCAAAATCGCAACACGTGAGCGACGCAGCCAACCACAGTTGGTTGATGGATATCCAGATTGCAACCTCACTTTGAGTGATTTAAATCTTGTAAGGGCTCAGCGCTCAATTGTCAAGTCGGACGGTGTTAATTTTTGAAATCTAGCAAGCGCTCCTGTCTTTGCTCCTTCCAGCTGTCGATGCTTAAGCTCCTACCCTGCGACACTGGTCAGTCCATCTCTCCATTTTTGACGGAAAGATATCCGTCTGGGAGAAAGGGGTTTGGACTCTGCAACCCTTGGTAAATTGACTTGTCGTTCATGAAGGTGATGAGCTTCGGTCGCTTTGGCTCCATCAAGGTGGTTTGAGGATCCCTGGTTTGAGGACCCTTTTCTAAGGAGTGGAAATGATGTTTCTACATGAATTTGAGCGTTGGACATCACGACCTATCACGATCCTCACAGCGCAGGGAAATGTTAAAATCGGCGATAGGATTGCGGGCGTTGGCTTGGACTTGGCTTGGACTTGTCTGTTGGATCAAATGTAGTCTCTCTTGCTTGGACAAACCACATATGCTTCCAACGTCAATGGCGTTGTCTGCTCTATTCGCTTGTTGTTGGTGCATTTCTGAGGCCCTTTGCTGCCCTTCGTCGGAAACACAAATTTCCAGTCTTTTGTGCGCGTTGCAGATCTTGCCTTATTTAGTTCAGTTATCGTATTGACTTGTTTTGACTTGTCATGACTGGTCAATGACCAGCGTCACTGATCGGGACCGAAAAAGGCAGAAAATGAGTCACGTGAAGCGTATGTAAAAAGATCGATAAGACAAGATTTGTCAGTTGAAACCTTATCCTCGACTGTCAACAGTGGAAGTGCTTGCACCACTGTTTAAAATACTCTCTTCGTACTCTTTTTCTATCTGTTTTCGTTAACAACCAGACGCCATGGTGTAAGCCAACCATTTATCGTCGCCATTCGATGTTCTAATCGATGTCTTTGATCCTCCTCAGTAACTTCACAGTAGGTTAGTTCTCCGACATCCCTCTATCGTCGCTAGAACTTGTATTTATCTGCGTAATTGAACAGATCAGGTCCGTGGGCTCATGGACAAGCCCACGAACATCCGTAACATGAGTGTTATCGCTCACGGTGAGTTTAAACTAACCTCATGTTTCAGTCTGGCTCATGTTCTGAATGTCATCCCAGTCGATCACGGAAAATCCACTCTTACCGATTCCCTTGTCTCTAAAGCCGGAATTATCGCATCGGCAAAGGCTGGTGACATGCGTTTCACCGACACAAGAGAAGATGAAAAGGAGCGTGGTATTACCATCAAGTCGACCGCTATTTCTATGTACTTTGAAGTTGGCAAGGAGGATCTCAGCGCCATTAAACAAAAAACCGTCGGTATGTTCTCCTCTTTTTTTGATTGTTTTTCTTTCAATCTTAATTTTTTTCTCTCAAACACTAGGCAACGAATTCTTGATCAATTTGATTGATTCCCCCGGTCACGTCGATTTCTCATCCGAAGTGACGGCAGCTCTCCGTGTTACTGACGGTGCCCTCGTTGTCGTCGATTGTGTTGAGGGTGTTTGCGTGCAAACGGAAACCGTGCTTCGTCAAGCTCTGACAGAACGTATCAAACCTGTCGTTATCATCAATAAGGTTGATCGTGCCCTTCTCGAGCTTCAAGTAGATAAGGAGTCGCTCTACCAATCTTTCCAACGTACCATCGAAAATGTCAACGTCATCGTCTCCACATATCACGATGCTGCCCTTGGTGATGTCCAGGTTTACCCCGATCAGGGAACCGTCGCTTTCGGTTCTGGTCTCCACGGATGGGGTTTCACTCTTCGTCAATTCTCCAACCGATATGCCAAGAAATTCGGTGTGGACAAGGAGAAGATGATGGCGAAGCTCTGGGGTGACAACTACTTCAACCCCGCCACCCGCAAATGGACGACCGTTGGCACTGATGCGAACGGCAAGCCTCTGGAGCGCGCATTCAACCAGTTCGTCCTTGAACCCATCTTCAAGATTTTCGATGCTGTCATGAACTTCAAAAAGGACGCCATAGGCCCCATGCTCGAAAAGCTTGACGTAAAGCTCGCTCAAGATGAGCGCGATTTGGAAGGCAAGGCCCTGCTCAAGGTTATAATGCGCAAGTTCCTTCCCGCTGGTGACTCTCTCTTGGAGATGATAGTCATCAATCTCCCCTCGCCCGCCACCGCCCAGCGCTACCGTGTTGAGACTCTTTATGAGGGTCCCATGGACGACGAGTCCGCCATTGGTATCAGGGACTGCGACCCCAAGGGTCCTCTCGTTCTCTACGTCTCCAAAATGGTGCCCACCACCGATAAGGGTCGTTTCTACGCTTTCGGTCGTGTCTTCTCCGGCACAGTCAAGTCTGGACCCAAAGTCCGTATTCAAGGCCCCAATTACCTCCCGGGAAAGAAGGACGATCTTTTCGTCAAATCAATCCAGCGCACAGTGCTCATGATGGGTCGTTACATCGAGCCTATTGAGGATTGCCCTGCTGGTAACATTATTGGTCTCGTTGGTATCGATCAGTTCCTGCTCAAGAGTGGTACTCTTACCACCTCAGAAACCGCCCACAACATGAGGGTCATGCGTTTCTCCGTCTCTCCTGTCGTGCAGGTCGCAGTTGAGGTCAAGAACGCGGCTGATCTCCCCAAGCTTGTGGAAGGTCTCAAGCGTCTCTCCAAGTCTGATCCTTGCGTGCAAGCATGGATCGCAGAAACTGGTGAGCACATTGTCGCTGGTGCTGGTGAGCTGCACTTGGAAATTTGCTTGAAGGTAATTTCTTTGAGTTTTGCAAATTTTCCCTCGTCTAACGAACTCGCCACAGGATCTGCAAGATGATCACGCTGGTGTTCCCCTCAAGATCTCTGACCCTGTCGTCCCCTACCGTGAGACTGTCAAAGCCGAGTCTACTATTGTCGCTCTATCAAAGTCGCAGAACAAGCACAATCGTCTCTATGTCAAGGCCTTGCCCATCGATGAGGAGCTCACGAAAGCGATTGAGGCTGGTACCATCAACTCCCGTGATGATTTCAAGATCCGAGCCCGCTCGCTCGCTGACGATTTCGGTTGGGATGTTACCGACGCCAGAAAAATCTGGTGTTTCGGTCCTGATACCACTGGTCCCAATTTGTTGGTCGATGTCACCAAGGGTGTGCAGTACTTGAACGAAATCAAGGATTCATGTGTTGCTGCCTTCCAGTGGGCGACAAAGGAGGGTGTTTCTTGTGAAGAGAACATGCGTGGCGTTCGTGTCAACGTGCTTGATGTTACTGTACGCTGTATAGATTGGTTGTGGAGGTCTGGTTACTGATGCTTTTTGTCAGTTGCATACTGATGCCATCCATCGTGGAGGAGGTCAAATTATCCCAACAATGCGTCGCGCGACCTATGCTGCCTGCTTGCTCGCCACACCCGGTCTGCAGGAGCCCGTCTATCTTGGTATTGTATTTCACACTTTCGTGTATAGGTATCGAACTTACCTTTTATTCAGTCGAAATCCAGTGCCCTGAGAACGCCATTGGTGGTATCTACTCGTGCTTGAACAAGCGTCGTGGACAGGTGTTCAGCGAAGAACAACGGCCCGGAACACCCATGTTTATGGTCAAGGCTTACCTGCCTGTCGCTGAATCATTCGGCTTCAACGGTGAGCTGCGCTCGCATACCGCTGGCCAGGCGTTCCCGCAGTGCGTGTTCGACCATTGGGAGACGATGAACGGCTGTAAGTCGGATCCTTCTTATGGACACCATTTGTGACTTAGCATGCGTTGCAGCACCCCTTGACAAGGGCAGCAAGATTGAGGAGCTTGTTACAAAGATCCGTACGCGCAAGGGTCTCAAGGTGAGATGAGTGTTTCTTTTGCAAAGGGGTTGTGAGCTAACGCCGATCTTTCAAGCCTGACATCCCGGCCCTGGACACATATTACGACAAATTGTAATGATAATGATTGATTGAGATGTTGTTGTATCACTGGAATCTATTTGCTTCACTCTGTGACTGTGTGACAAGTACAAGTTGTTTCAGAGAGATAATTTGTGTCGTTCTTCGCCTTTCTTGCGTTCTCGCTGTAATATCATTTCCACACACACAACCGATTCACTCGCTTGTCATCTCTACCAGTATCCTTTTCTTTATCGCTCAAGTGCAGGTTTTTCTATCTTCTCTCCACTACCTCACGGAATCCTACCAAACCCACCAACCACCAATGGCAGCCTCACTCGCTGGATTGTCCGCCTCAGTGACCCGTATCCTTTATCTTACAGGTTTTCCCAAGGAGTTGAAGACCAAAGATATTCAAGCAGCATTTTCTGACTATGACGGCCAGAATGGTGGCTTCAAGATCAAGTGGAGGGACGACACTAGCCTGTTGATTGTATTCCAAGATGCTGCTGTCGGTCAGTTTCTGAATTTGTCGCTTTTTAAAACGTGCTCTAACTCCCCTTCTCAGCCAAGCGCGCATATCTGCGCACCATTGCATTCCCTCCCCCCATCTTGACCTCCACAACCACAGGTGTTTCTGCCACTATCAAACCATACGATGGGCCAGACGCCCAGACCGTCATTCAGACCGTCAATTCTCGCGGACAGCACGGACCCAATGCCTCTCGCTCCCACAACCCCCGAGCTGCTTCCATATCCGTCTTCCCCAACGCACGCAGCACGTCCGGCTCGTCGTTCAGTGCGAATCCGAATAACTACCGCACCAACCACAGTATTGGCCAACACGTTGCCATTCCGGAGCACCAGCACCCGAACGGCCGTGAACCCTCGCCTACCCTGCCGTCCTTGCCATCGCATCCTACCCTCAACTCCTTGATAAACTCCTCCCTTGGGGAGTCGGTCTCAGGAAATGGTAGCATTCCTCCCGACCCAGCCATCGTCACGACGAGCGCGCAGAACGAGACCATCAGCCCGCCGAGGATCGGTGATCCTGGCAAGAGAATGTTGGGAGCGGCGTTGGGCGTAAGGCACCCAGGGCTTGGCCCTAGAATTCTCAATGGCAATGGGAGTCCAGGGACCAGCCCTTCTCAGGGCGGTGAGATTGATCAGGCCATGAGAGAAGCACAGAGGGCGATGGGCAGCCTCGTCGTCGCGGAGTGATTGTCCTGATATGCCATCTGCCTGCCCTTGCTTCTTTCTTTCTCTCGTAATCTCACGTAGGTATTTGTGTTTCCACCTCACCTCGCCTCCCCTTTGCTATCGATCACTTTCATTTCGGGTTCCTTTTCCTTCATTTTTCGTTCTGTTGAGCGTTTGATAAAAACGAACGAGGAGAGCCAGCTGCTGGTGGCCGTTTTTTGTCCTGCGCTTGACCGAAATAATACGTTTTACCTACCTACGGTACACACCTTTCCACTTGTATTTTTCATGCATAATGTATACTTGTGAGCACATGATCCGAGTCATTTTGGGCGCTTTGGCTCAGACCTTTCTCTCTCCCTCTTTCATTGTAAATTATGACTGCAGATGATACATCGGGCTTTCCGCCTGGCTATTTTGTCATTCGCTCAGTGGCGTGCGCCAGACTGCTGGATGTGACTATGGATGAAATCGAGGATGGGACTGAGATTGCGCTGTGGCCAGAGAAGGAAAAGTCTCTCGTGGAAAGTACGTCTTTTACCCTCCTTCCTGCCATTCCTGGCTTTGAGGGAGCACTGATTTCATCTCGGTTAGGTTTCCGAGATCCAGAAACCAACAACCAGGTTCGTCTTATCTATATGCAGGCTACTTGATTTATATTGCTGCAGGTGTTCTTCATTGACACCTCTGGGGCCTTGTGCTCCAGGTCGGCCGGGCACGCTGTCGACGTTGAAGGTGCGTATCTACTACCCTTAATCCTCGCTGAAATTAATCCTAACCCAGAGGACCGCCTCGTCCTCCGACATCGCCGACCCGTGTCTCATCCCTTCCCGAATGCCTACGCGCACCCCTTGCCCAAATTCAGTTACTCCCCACAAACAGGGGAGATAACGGTCCACTTTACTTGTGACCCTGCGTACCCGCCCCCAGACGCGCCTGCTTCCAACGCATGGAAATCAAAGACGTACCTGCTCACCTCGATCCCGATGCGCAGGCCACGGACCTTGATCGACGATGCATCCGAGTTTTTGGCTTCTACGATACTCACGCCCATTTCGTGGGGCCGTGCAGCGCCGCAGGCTACGCCTGAGCAGGTGTTCAATGGGGATATTGATTTAAATGAGGACGACGTTGTGGAAGAGGAGAGGGGGGAAGAGGGGGAGGTGGATGATTCGCCTGAGGCTGGGCGGAAGGTGCGTGTGATTGGGGTTGTGGATAGAGTGTTGAATGAGAAGGCGAGGAATCGGAGACGGTGGGTTGTCACACCCTTGAGGACCGTAAACGCCAAGACAACGGGGAGTTCTTAATTGAGGTCACGTCACGTGGAGATGACGCGTCAATGTTACGCACGCGCACTGTAATAATATTTCTATGTAACACTCTCACTCGAGTACACTCATGTCAGATACGTTCATACAATCGTTCACACATCTCAAAGACAGACCAAATCAGGATGGTGCGCTGCATATCCTCAAAAAGGTGGCATCGCTCGTAAAGCCTATCATGCGCAAGCATGGATGGGTCTTGCCTGTTCTCGCAGAATTCTTCCCTGATAGCCCTAATCTACTTGGTAAGGGTATTTTTGGTGCTGGTGTTCTACAGGTCTCAGTTAACAACCTGCTATACAGGACTCAGTGTGTTCTCGTCAGATCCAGGTCAAGGGTGGAACTAACGCCTTGGACAGACGTGAATATGGGACAACAGATCCTCATCCGACTCCGTCCTGCCCACGCTCCAGATACATTCTACGATCAAGAAGACATTGTACAAACCATGCTGCACGAGGTTCGCACCCAACTCCTCACGCCATTTTTTTTTTACAATCACATTCCTACTTAGCTCACGCACAACGTACACGGCCCACACGACGACAAATTCTACAAATTCCTCTCAGGCCTTCAAGACGAATACGACGCCCTACAGAGGTCGGGATACGCAGGGGAGGGGTTCTTCTCCAAAGGACAGCGACTGGGTACCAACGTCTCACACGATCTTCCACCTCATCTGGCAAGGGCAAAGGCCCTCGAAGCAGCGGAGAAGAGGCAGAGGACATCTAGGGTGTTGGGTAGTGGCGGCCGTCTGGGAGGAAGAGTTGATACGAAAGGGAAGACTCCCAGGGAGCTCGCTGCAGAAGTGAGTTTGTTTCGTTTGCTTTTTTTTCTTTTGATGGGTTCATGATTTGTGATTTAGGCAGCTGAAAGAAGGGCCCGCGACGAAAAGTCGTGTGGCTCTCAAGCTGGCTCTGCGCTCGCTCAACGCGAGGCTGAGAAGGCGGCCAGAGAAGGTACCGAGAATAAGGTCATTGACTTGACTTTGGACGACGATTCGGATTCGGATGTTATCATTGTGGAAGACGTCCCAAGGCCTATCGCGGGCCCTTCTTCACCCTCAGCAAATAAGCGCCAAGCAGGTGCTGCACCGAATTTTGTTGGCCCAGGATCTTCTTTGACATTGAAACCTGCTCCTGATCGAAAAGATTCTGTGAGCAGCCAAAGACCAAGGGCAAGATCGCCCCCAGCAAGGTCAAACTCCGAGTGGGCCTGTCAGACGTGTACATTGCTGAACAAGCCATTTGCACTCCAATGTGATGTTTGTATGTCAAAACGGCCGCAGGACGTCAGTGAAGGGTGGACATGCCTTACTTGTGGGGAAGCCGGGATCGAACACCAGTTCTGGTCGTGCCAATTCTGTGGCACAATCAAAACGGAGAGCTGAGCTGACTACTTTCGACTGTGTTGGTCTTGCGGAAGGGTGTACTGATAACGGAATGGATGGATGGGGAATGATATACACCTTGTACTTTTGATATTTATACCAGTCTAATTTGAAATATCCTGACATCGGATTTGTTGCCTTCGACGGTTTCTAAGAACGGTGTCCTGTCGAATTCAAAGGCTAGGTCGACTACTAGCAGCCCTGCACCTGTTCCGACGTGTCAGAAAGCCAATTTAGAAAAGAGTGAGGGAACTTGCTCTGAGCATGATCGAGGAACTTGGCCATGGTTTCCTCTTTTCTCATTGTTAGCGCCATCAACGCCAGCTTTGGAGAATCGGACACCAGATAACCTCGAGGTTGAAGAGCAAGCTTGATCGTTCCAATCAATGCAGGAACCAACAACGGGTCAAAAACCTGCGGAGAGGTCAGATGTTGTCCTCAAAAAAAAAAAACTCAAGTAGGGAGACAAACAGTATCTGCTCCGACAACCAGTTCCGGATCAATCTCATCGCGAAGAAGAAATTCAAGGGCCGGCAATCGGTCTTCCTCTAGCGATGCCGACCAGTCAAGAATGCGGTAGTTCACGTTTGGATGGCATGAAGAGAGGTCTGTTCAAAAAACATTAGTTTCGGCCGATGAACAGCATATAACCAAGATTAGAGTTACTGCATGGGAGGCTGACGTTGTCACGACATCTTGCGAGAACTACGTCGTTGATGTCGGTCAACCACACAGCACCAGGTTTTGAGATGTGTTGGAGGCTCGCAATGATGATACCGAGAAAACCGACTCCAGATCCCAGGTCCAAAATCCGTTTCGAGCTAATGAGCTCTTTGGTTAAACGTGAGCGTAAGTCTTACTATAAATTACTGATAACACACCAGGATGAAAGATGAGGTACTGGGAAAGTACGAAACTTGCTAGCCAAGTTCGTAGGCCGGTGGTTCCAGACTCAATTGTAGTACGGGATTCGAGAAGGGTTGCAGTAAGATATGAGGAGACGTTATCTGGGTTTGTTGGTTGGGGGTTCCAGTAGTGGGTGATGTAGGACTGGGAAGGAGGTTTTTGTTCAGGCGCAATCCCTTGCCCACATTTTTGAGATCGGTACTCGGTAGTCGAAGGTCCTAGTGACCTGCATAGTTCTTACTTAAAAGTGTCGCCGAATAAACTTGCAGAGTTACGCACTGGGAAGGCAGAAGGCCAAGGTAGTGCTCGTATATTCTAGGATCAAGTTCGAAATCTTCGTTCTACGTTGAGGACAATCACCAGTTTTCTCTTGATTGGACGACTCTTAATGCGTATACATGCCTCGTCGGGAGATATTGCCTCGAGGCGCTCGATCGCCCATTTCCAAAACCGTCTCTGGTATTGATCAGAAGGTGGGTATCGGTGCAAGTGTTGGTTCAACAAGATTTTGTTGATAAAAAAATCGTGTAATTCCTCTGGAGGTATAAGCGGGGGAAATACGAGCTTGTTTGGAGAAGAAAGACCAGAATAGCCGCGAAGAATCGCGAAGAGTTCACCATGCATGATGAAGGACTCGAGTATCGCACTTCAAGCCGGCCGTAAAGCACAGTCATGTGACAGTATCCGAAAACCCTCAAATTTTTCTCGTTGTCAATTTTTCTAGATGCTCTCCTCCCTTCGTCTAGTGCCAGCCCGGCCATGCCTGCGACCTTGCCCAAGTACCTCCCGAGGCATCGCGTCCTCCGCGTCTCGCTTCTCGGACTTGGGACCTACGCCTCCAACACCTGAAGAAGCAGAAGTCTTGGCTGGGCTTGAAAGGAAGGAGCCTTTGAGGGAAAAAGACGCTCGCTCTATGGGCAACGATGAGAATCAGGATTCTACTTATAAGAAGTTTATGGAGCAAGTGGGTGAAAAGTACAAGTATGCGAAGCCCCAGAATTGGCTCGGTGGAAAAGTAGTTGAGTTCGTCTTGTGTTTTTCTTAAAGGACCATGGGGAGGCTGACATGGATTTTGATGGTGGTTAGCCGTTCCCTATGAACCCTTCGTTCAAGCCTCCGCCGCCTATAACGGACAGGCAACGGAGCGAGATGTATAGCCTCTTCATGAGCAATCCTGACGAGTATAGTGTCCGGGAACTTTCGCAACGCTATGGCATCAGTCTCAAGCGCGTCGATGCTATACTACGGCTGAAAGGACTTGAGGAGGCTTGGAAAAAGGTCGGTATTCGGTCGTTTTCTTTGACTTTATGACGAGTATAAACGATTAGTCTTGAAGACGATCGATTCTCATGGTTACATCTTCAACATATCTGATCCTTTTGCTTTTAATCTCCTGATTTCTCATCAGGTCACTGACCAAATTTAAACTTGACAGGTAGATATTCGTCACATATAGGACTCTCTGACAACTGACCTCTCATCTTGTTGTTTCATGACGGTTTAGGAGGTTAGTTTCTGTTTTATATTCTCATACCTTCCCTGTTTGCTGTGATGAGCCATATCTTCATTCGCGAAATGGAAGATCATCTGGGTGACCTTACATACACCTGGAAACTGGTTAAACCGTTTTCAACCCCATCTGAACAATCTTTTGCCTCTCCTTAGTTTGGATTCTGTTGCTGACACATGACCGACCGCTAGGGCAAGCAACTTCAGACAGGCTTTACAAAAGGAATGGAGCTCATTCTCAATGCTTCACGATCTGATAAAACCGAACGGACCTTTGTGGATGCCATTCGATACGACGTTCATGAAGCTGATACGCTCGAAGCCGAGGAAAGGCGTGATGCTGCTCGTCAGCGTTATCAACGTTCTTACTGGGAGTCTGTACCGGAGGATGGTCGGGTAAGTAACCCACTCAAGTCTATCACGTCCTTTTGACTTCTCTTGCTCCTAGGAACCCATTCTACCTGGGTCGTTGGAACATGCCAAAGCTGCGGCGAAGCGCTACGTTGAACGAGGAGACAAGTTGAAGGCCTCCCCTAGGCTTATGCCCAGGATACCAGATACTGAATACCTCAAGCGGCCCAAGGAACCTATTCAGATCTTTGAGAAAACTGGGCGGCCTACGTTCAAGTTTGTAGACGTCGGAGCCAAGTTTATGGATGTGGATGAGCGTATCCATAGAATGACGACCGCTGGGCGTAATTCCAAGCGCCGATTGCAACGGTCTTTGCAGAAAGAAGAGTCGCGGAAGGCTGCGGATGTCAACTAGCTAATTTGTGGATTATTCTACTTAATTTCGAGAGATGTGGTATTTATTGGGGTTTTTACGAAAGGCATATCATTCGATTATCGTTCCCTCCATCTTTAAATCGTATACCGTGATTCTACCAAAGAAATCTGAGCTCTCCTCGAACAGCAGACGCAACCCTGTAACCCCTCGTTCCAGATCGACGGCTCCAATGGGCTTCAGATCGAAAACCTGTCGGCGGTTGACGTCCTCGGGGTATATATTTGTTAAAACCTGCCAGTCCCTCGCTCCGTTAAGAGGAGGTATCTGGACGACACATCGGGTTCCGACAAAACCCCCTTGAAAAGTCATAGACAAGCGCTTAGGGACAACGAGTTTATCTGGAAAACCGAGCTGGATGAATTGCGGTAGGCCCTAGTGGAACTGGGAATGAAAAAATCGATAAACCAAGTTTGGATGGGTGCAACGCAACTTGTTGAGACGTCCAACATGTTTCTGGGCTGTTGTCGACGAGATGTTTCTTGCCTGTTGCTTTCTCTAGAGTCGAGCTAACTCTAGGACAGGGTTGGAGATTGTAAAGTCAAGAGAAGGATGTAGGACGGACTTGATGGATGTGTTTTCGTCAATGAGGGAGACGAGATCGTCGCTTGTCATTGCCGTCGAGAACAAACAGCGGTCGTGGGAAAATTATTTATTTCATCCAAGTCATTGAGAGCAATGTCCTCAACGCCCAACTTGAAGGAGATCCCAGCATGGCTCTCCGCCTCGATCACGCGTAAACACCTCCGTCGCGTCGTTACTGCTTTACGTGAACGGGAATCGAAACGCGAAGCTGCCCGATCGGCGTCCCGGAAAGCAGATGCTGCCCCGCCTACACACTCTTCACGCGCGGGCCAGTTCTTCGCCTCTTTGCGTCATCCGAAACCAGGACGTAATGTTGATGAGCACTATAATATTCTGACGGGCTGTCAAGTAGAACACCTACCAAAAAACCGCTATCTTGACCTCGAGCCGTACGATCGCACCCGTGTCCTTGTTGGAGAAGAGGGCAGGTATCTTCACGCTAGCTGGGTACTGGAGCGATTCGGACACAAGTGGTGGATCGCGGCGCAGGCTCCGTTGCCTTCTACCTCCCATGCGTTCCTCAGCGTTATTCTACAGCCAAGCACGCGTCCCCCAGATCATCTGCTTGGTGGTTCACATGCTTCTAATCCACATTCGCGCTGGGGCCGCGTGAGGACTGTTGTCCAGCTTACTCAAAATGTGGAGGGCGGACGAAGGAAAGCGCATGCGTATTTCCCAGACGGTGTTGGGAAATCGATGATTATTCCGGTGGAACATGGATCTCAGGCTCCTGCGCTCAAGGTTACTCTTATTGATGCTCGGGCGTTTAAAGAGGCGCATTGTATTCAAAGTACGGTTGCTATTGTCCCCGTCGCACATCCACCCACGGGCGTCAGCGCAGGTTCGTTTGAAGATATGGAGGTGGACGAGGGTGTGGACGAGGAGAGGTACGGTGAACATAATGAGGAGAGGATACTGTTCCATCACCTGCTATACACGTCCTGGCCAGACCACGGCGTTCCGGAGACAGAGGACCGCGCAAGCCTCCTCGCGTTTCTTCGTTTGGTTGATGAGACGAACCGTGATACCTCCCTTGTTGGACAGTTATCTGACGTTGATCCTGATCCCCCTATCATCGTTGGGTGTTCTGCGGGCATTGGGCGTACAGGATCGTTCATCGCGATTTCATCTCTTCTTCGAAGTTTAAATGTCCTTCCACCACCCGCTTCTCCTTCTCCATCCTCTGTACTCCCAACTTCGCCTCTAGGATCGCTGCCTCCCGAGTTGGCTGAGGACTGCGTCGCTCAAGAGGTGGATTCGTTGAGAGAGCAGAGGCCGGGAATGGTGCAGCGGGATGAGCAGATTGTGCTTATCTACCAGACAGTGATTGACGCGCTTCAGGCGTGGAGTTAAATAGGATTAGGTTCTAGTGGATGATAAATCAGAGACAGTGTAAGCCAGTCTTTGTCCCTTCAAGTAAATATGTCGCTGCCTGCTACTGTTGAAGCTATCACTATTCCGCATGTAAGCATTCAACTCAAGATGTCGAGGTTTTGTTAATAAGTACGACGTGACAGACTGGAGCCATCGAGGTTATTGAGAAGACGACCCGTCCCTTCCCAAAGCAAAACCCGGAGGACATTGTTATCAAAGTGCGATAAGATCCAATATGTCTCTTCCGCGATACCTGATCACACCAAAGGTCGAGTATGGGGGAGTCAACTTTATTGATACCTACTTCCGGTGAGGACCAGTAGACTTCAGGTTGGGACTCTAGCTAAGTTAATGACAATAGCGCTGGACTGTACAAGTTCGAGAAATTTCCGGCTGTACTCGGGAAAGAGATCGCTGGAATCATTGTAGCGCTTCCAACCGATGAGAAGGTACTACAGAACGAGACTTACAAGAAACAAGGCTTCGTCGTTGGCGGAAAAGTCGCTAGTGTGGGTAGTTTCATATTCTTTCCGTGGACAGATGAGTGATGTTCGCTTGCTAGGGTTATAATGAATCATTCGCGACGTATATCGCGGTTCCGTGGAGCGTCGTTAGCCCTGTCCCCGAATCCGTTTCGACGCGCACTGCAGCAGCAGCGTTGCTTCAAGGGTTAACAGCCGTCAGTTTTGTCGAAGAGGCGTACCCCGTCAAGAAGGGCGATACCATACTCATTCATACCGCCGCAGGGGGGTTGGGTCTCTTGCTCACCCAGCTGGCGAAGAACATTGGGGCTACCGTCATTGGGACGACCTCCACAGCGGCAAAGGCGGAGCTTGCCAAAGCGAACGGAGCTGATCATGTTATCCTCTACCCTGTAGAGGACACGGTGAAGAGGGTGCTGGAAATCACTAATGGAGTGGGTGTAGACGGTGTTTTTGATGGCGTTGGAAAGGACACGTAGGTTTTTGGTCTTTTACTATGGGACTCGAGTTGATGCTAGGCAGGTTTGATAATAACTTCAAGCTCATCAAGCGCAAAGGGACTATAGTGTCAGTGGGTAATGCTTCTGGTGCTGTGGAACCCTTTTCGGTGTTGAGGTTGGCTGAGAAGAACTTGAGCCTGCTACGACCATCGTAAGCTATCATCAACTTGGAGAGAGATGCGAAGACTGACAAGCCACAGACTGTCCAACTATGTGTACACACCTGAGGAGAGTGCGTACTATAGCCATAAGCTGTTTGCACTGGTAGCGAAGGGAGCGCTTAAGATTGCTGTGTTTGAGGAATACCCGTTCACTGCGGAGGGAGTGCAAAAGGCGCAACGAGATTTGACTGGAGGAAAGACAACAGGCAAGTTAGTCGTAAAGATTGCACAGTAGTCACAGTCCTGTGTACAATGTTGTGGTGACGTAAGCGATAGATTGAGACCGACACAGGAAGTCATTACTTGGCTCGTCCTAATAGTCAACAAAGACGACAAGGAAACAACAAAAGATCCAGTAAAGTCAAGAACTAGAGGACATTGGTTTTCATACCCGTATCAAACACGATCTCTTGACGCCCATACGCATATCGATCGCCACACAACAAGTTTGGATACCCTTAGGCAGCCTTGGGAGAAATGGATAATAATTCGGAACCACCAAAGCCTAGACGTCCTTTGCCTACCCCAGGCGCACCTTCTGCACAGAGACCGAGCACACCAGTTCTCAATATCAGCCCCATTCCACCTTCCACGTTCTATGGCACAACACAATCCCAAAAACCTCCCCTCCCTACACGTCCATCCAAGCCACACGGTTCTACATACACTTCCTACCATGCACCCCCCAAGACCCCCGCACCTCCTCGCTACGGATCTCCGGCGTTCACTTCCCCAGGGTTTCGCGAACCTGAACTCATAACCGAGGAGCCCATTGACGACGATGACGATATGCCACCAGATCTTATACCTCCGGAAGAACCACACAACTGGGTGGACGCCGAAACAAAGTGGTCCGAGACACAGTGGCCTGCGACATGGAATGATACGACTACCTCCACCACGGAGTGGATGAGGTCGGCCGGGTATGGCGACGGCAGCGACTACCACAGGAATACAGAGGTAGCTATTGATGGGAGGAGGACCCACGAGGAGGATAATTGGTGGAACCCTACGGAACGCGAGAGGAATCACCGCCCAGGGCCAGGCATGCTCCCGCCTGTTCTTGCGGAGCACCTCCATGACACAAACCACTCGTTGTTCTGCGTGAACGTTTCTTCTTCGAATTTCATGGGTCAGCTAACTTCATCCCACTCAACGTCCTCTCTAGGCCACCATCGCGACCATTCGATATCTAGTACTGTTAGTTCTCAATCGACCGTGCACGAGCCGTCCCCTAACGCCCCTCCTCCGACCGAGGACGAAATTCGCACGTCGGTGCCACATCCAAACGCGCATTACTGCCCGAGAGAGAATGGTTGGGTCATCCTCAGCTGGAAGGCGTCCTCCGTCTCTCCACCCCTCGCTGCGTCGTTTCGAGAGGATCAATTTCCCCTCCCCGATCAAAACAGGCGCAGAAAGGCGCATTCCTGTATCGATGACGTCGAACACTCGTTTGGTCTTAGTAACAAGACACATCATTTCCATAAATACCCAAAAGCCGTTGACTCTCACAAATTGACGCCACCTCTCCGCGAGGATGAATGGCAGTCATTGGAGAACATAAAACAGAAACGACGCAACGGGACCATTGTCATGGACGATCTCAATGTTGAAAGTCTGGAAGAGGTTGAAAACCTTATGGACACGGACAGTGAGGGCAAGCTACTGGACCTGTATGTTTGTTGTCAGTGTTCTCTTTACGTCGTTGCGTCTGGTGTTATCCCTGGAGTTATCCCGCGAAAACACCTCGAGGAATTTGTTCGTGGCAAAAGGAGCAACCCTATCGTTGGCAAGACTGGGGAACTCTCCGTCGTTCTATCCTTAGAGACCCTTTTGCTGTGAGCGAAATTCAAATTTCGGGTTCTTCTCTTCTCTTATCAAGCACAGAGCGGTCGAAAACAAGCTGTGGAGAGGCGACAACCGCTTGATAAAGATAGGAAGCAGCGGGTTCAGGACCAAACTCGGATGGAGTGCAAACACGTATGTCGAAGATATTCAATCATTCTCACCACTTCTTTTTGATCTTCACACAGGAAGCGTATATTTGAATTTTTGGGCTTTTATGAGTCGTCGGACGATCAAACCTTGAATCCGCCCACCACAGACCCGTCAACGCCCGAAGGGCTTCAAAATCGACGCAAACTCCTACGCGCTTGGGTGGAGGTTAATGCTTGGCTGGCTGACTTTAAACGTAATAATCGTATGTCATACTTTCCGCTAACTATTTTTGTGGTCTCATTACTTTCCTATAGCTCAACACGTCAAAGATTACCATCCGAATTTACCACCGACTGGTACCGTGCAGATTGATAGTGCAAGGGAGATGTATCAGACTGCTATTGGCGCGCATCCGGAGCAGAGTGGGTTGGAGAGTTTCTAGATTATTCTATTCTAAATTTATTTTTCAGTTCCTCGCGGTGAGCTTACGGATCCCCTCCTCGAGGCGGTTCGCGCCCTTCCTGAATCTTGGAGTATTTTCGGCTTGACACCGACCACTTTTTCTGCTGGTACGTTTAGCACTTCTTCAAAATGATGAGTATGTTCACGACACACATAAGACCTTCTTGCCTTTGCGTATCTCGCACAATGCCGTTGCGATCCCGCCAACACCATGATTTATTTCACGCACCTCACAAAAGTTTTAAAAGTTTTCCAAGACTTTGGAAGTTGCCCGACTCAACTCCAAGAACTCCTCGTAATGGAACGGTCGAGGGATCGGTTCACAACTGAGGACCTGGAAAATGCAGCTAGTACCCTCGGTTTTGGTCCAGACGGCCTGCTCTCCGTGGACTATGACGAAGAGATACCCGATGAGTTTGTTGAGAATGCGTGGAAGGACTGTGTGAAGCGGTCTTGGCGGGATCATAACAATGGCTCTGAGCTACACCGAAAGGCCAACGAGGCTTTCAGAATGCTGGCTGAAGCCCGTGGAAGCGTTCGGCTAAAGAAGGTTTGGGAGGCGGGTAAGAATAAGTATATGAACCCAGATCGGGCGTATGATACCCTTGAGATTCCTAAGGATGTTGACGACCATATGCTCATAACGGTGTTCACCATGAGGGTGGGTGTTTCAACTTGTTCGGATGAAGGTGTGCTCATGTGACTGGTTTAGCTCGAAGAGACCCCTTCGCAGATTGATAAAATGCGTGAAGCTATGACCGTTATTGCAGAAGTTCGAGATAGCGAGCGCTTGCGGCAATTTTTAAATTCCGGTCAAGATCGTATGTGACGTTTTTTTTGCCTTTACATCAAAAATCAATCAGAACCTGCAGCTGGTGATATCGTCCCACCTACTCGCGCCGACCTTCCGCGTGGCCTCAACCAGCTGGGAAATACATGCTACCTTAATTCACTTCTGCAGGTTTGTCAATGACCACCTTCTCCTCGGTCTGCAATTTCTGAGGTTTTTGCAGTATTTCTATACCATTAAAGATCTTCGAGACGCAGTCCAACCCATGTCTAAGCTGGATCTCAAATCCATTGATGACGAGAAATTCTCTGATGATGACCTCAAGCGCCATAGAGTTGGTGGCAGACTTGTAACACGACGGGAAATCGTTCGATCAAGAAAATGTATGACTTGTCAGCATTATGCTTGTTAGATTTCACTCACCTACCTAATCAGTTATCAACCAACTTGCAGAGCTGTTTTTCAACCTCGAGTACTGCGAGTCTGCGGCCGTCACACCCACGGTTGATCTGGCAAAACTGGCTCTTGTGACGTCAAGAGACGAGGAGGAAGACGAAGCTGACAAAGGGGGAACAGACTCCTCTAACGATACTGACGCTACCTTAGTTGACGATGGGCCCTCGCGTGTCCCAGCACAATCACAATCACCACCAAGGTCATCTAGCACCGTTCTTGGGAAACGACCGCGCGATATTGATCGTCAGCGTAGCTCGATGGACGTCGACAGTCCAATTGTTTCGTCGCCAAAGGACAAAGATGATTACGTGATGGTCCCTTCGCCCAGGCGCTCTAGCTCGCCGCTGTTGATCGACAAGGAGAATTTGGCACCCATTTCGGAAGCTTCGACGTCGAAGGCCGCTGATAAAGACGGGGATATTGAGATGGGGGGGACTCCTGCGCCAGAGGCTAAGCCCCCTCTTCCTCCGCGAAAGCGCGAAGTCAATGATTCTGCCATGATGTTTGGTATTTGAAATTGCCTTTCTTCGAAGATTCTTGGTTGCTAAAGTTAGATGGATAGGCAAACAGCATGATGTTGCCGAATGCATGGACAATTGCATGTTCCAGATTGAAACGGCTCTCCTGAAATTTGATGGTGTGAGCGATGGAGAGAGTGCAGAGAAGACGAGTGTGGTCAAAAGGTACTATCGTCTCTGTAATGTCGTTTGTTATAACCTAAAACTGTCCATTAGGCTCTTCTATGGGAAAATTCGACAACGTCTGACTGGCACTGGGGCTCAACGAACCCGGTCTTCAATTCACGAAAAGGAAGACTTGTTCTCCCATCTGCCTGTCAACGTTACGAACGATGGGGTCGACATTTACGATGGACTGAGTGGGTATTTTGACGATGTCGTTGATTACGAAGGCGGCAAAGCCAGAATGGAGGTTTCTCTGGTTGATCTCCCCCCTTTGCTACAAATTCAACTTCAGGTGCGCGTGACACTTCAATCAGCATTCCCGTCATGATTAACAGGCTATATAGAGGGTCCAATTCAACCGAGACACCCTCCAACCATATAAATCGCAAGCATATGTGAAGTTTGGAGAAACCATCTACATGGATCGGTTCATGGACAACGCCAACCCGCAGAAAAAGGCCAAGTCAAAAGCGATTCAAGCTGAGCTTATTACGTCCAGGGATCGAGTTAGGCTTCTTCTCGAAGGCAAGGTTAGGGGCTCGTTCACTTAAACTACGAGATTCCGCTATTAACAAGAGTTTAATGCAGGATGCGCCATTTGTTACTTCCCTTGATCATACAAGTAAATTCTTGGCTGGTTTGCAAGAGGCTGCATTGCCAGGCGTGGAAGATGATCTTCTTCACGAATTGCAAGAGGAACAAGGCCGGATAAATGCAGAGATCGACCAACTACGCGCTCGGGTGGATCTTCTCAAGGAAGAACTGGAGACCCTTTGGCAAGACAGTTGTGAAGTCCCTTACGAGCTTACCTCTGTTTTTATCCATCGTGGATCTTCGCCTTCGTGGGGCCATTACTTCTTCTATTCGCGACATCTCCCAGACCAGCCTGATTCATGGTTCAAATATAACGACTCCGACGTCACAGTTGTTTCGAAAGACGAAGTTCTTGCAGATACAACTGAATCTACAGCAAATCCTTACCTGGTATGGCATTCGATCCTTTTTCCTGCGAACTTTCTTTTGATGACCCCTCTTTTCTTACTAGCTTGTCTTTGCACGTAAAGGTTCAGACGTGGTTGATACCGTCAAACGATTTGATGCTTCGTCAATACTAGATCTATGATGACGACCATGAGAGCACTTTTTTTTGGGATTTTTATATTATCTGTAGCATTAGAATATGTGTCAATCGTTACTGACTTGCTATGCTTGTGACCACTATTACGCCAATTCCAATGTGACCGCCGGTCCGTGACCCGGTCAACAAGCTTCAAGCTCTGATTCCTGGTTGCAAACGCACCCCAAATGGATTCAACGCAAAGGTTGACGAGGTGGACGGCTCAAAATCAACTATTTATACCCCGTTTCTGTGGGACAACGCCGTCCTGTTGTCATAGAATGTGTATACCCCTTTGGCGCAAGGAGATGCCACCTTTGCCAGCGCACATATCACTATCGGCCCAAGATCAGTGGAACTGGGCGACCTTGGTCCTGATAATCAGCTGAGGACCATTGCCGAAGGATGAGAGGTGGTCGCCAATAATACTGGGTTGCTCATTGTTACTGTATCGCAATTTTCTTCGCTCTTGTGCACGCAGCGGCGAAGGAAATGAACAGTTTAGAGCCCCCTGTGCTGGTGCTTGAGGTGTGTTTGGAAGTCCGTTGTGCGAGGAGTGCCCACAATGTTTTCTGGGATAGCTCGTATTTGTCCCCATGGTGAGTACCATTTTCTATACAGTGAACTTTTCTGACTTCAAAACTTCAGTCAACCACCTACATTTGTCCTATCTCATGCGTGTAAATTCCTTCCCTTTCGGTCCCATTATTCATTTTTACGTGTTATCTTTTAGCCTTTCAACCGGTGTTCCCGATCCACTTTTCGGACCCCAAGGGGTCTGTTCAGTCTTGCTGGAGTTGTGCTTAGTGCGCGGCCAGCGACGATCTTTGGGGTGCAGGGGCAGGTCTTCTCAGAGAACCAAACGAAAACGTAACCTCTGCTGAGAGACTGTTTGCTGTCTGGTCCGCAAGCCTTTTCTATAGTTGGAATGCATAACTGATCTGATTTACATTAGCATGGCGATGGTCGAGGTATTGGGTTTAACTGGAGCATCTGAGACGATACTGTGCACATTTACCAACAAACTGGCAAACGAATAACCTTCCCGCAGTTGTCACTATCAGAGCTATCGGCAAACGAGCCCATCCTTTGCACTATCTTATCTGTTATTCCACTCAATGTGTCGTTGTTTCGTCGGTGGCGTATGTGCATCCCTTAAATCGATACTCCTTTGATCGGAATTCCAGGATGCTCTCCGCAAAGACCCAGTTTGTTATTCCGACAGGCCTGGGCCGGCTCCTCGCTTCACGAGCCCTGATCAAGAGACATTCACAGATTGTGTAATGGACCAAATCTTTCATCCTATCCCTTCGACGTTATTGGTGATTGGAACACTCATCATTCTGACATCCACACTATATGTTGCTGTGAGCCCTCCTGTAATGTCTTCTTTGCTACCTACTGAAGAAATCGCGTAGTTTACAAAAGAAAGGGGCAAGACTGCGAAGACAACTTGCGATCAGCTCATTCATGAATCACTTGAAGAAGGGTTCTTACACAGAAAAACGAAGCTAATGACGCGGGAAATGACCAAGACTGGCGGCAGGAAGTAAGAAAAAAAATTAGGAGACGCCCGAGTCGGAATAAGAAGGGTTTCGCGATAGGTATAAGTAGCGATATTCTTGTCCAAGATACTGAAAGATCCGCGCAACGAAGTTGTTTCCTACGTCTGCCCTATCTCGTTTTAGTTCACTGGTCGACGATTTTTCTTCTGGGATGCTAAGTTCAACGTTGTGTTACGATTGGTATGATAACATCAGTCCTCTTGGGAGGAAGACTAGAAAGGATGTACACTTGAAGACACACTTGAAGACACTACAGAAAAGAATTAACAATGGCCATGCCATGCTCTACCAAGATTGGTTTTCCATCTGAAGCACCTTCTGGCCTCCAAACTGTTACTGTATTGACACGCATTGGGTATACAGCTTCTCCTTGACGGCCTGCCCAGTCGAAATCTATGAAATGAATCTTGATGCCATCTTTGCTCGTTGGCACTCTACAGTCGACGAGGACATTGGGAGGTCGGATATCGCCATGAACGAACCCGGCATCATGTAACTTTTGAACAGCCTCTGAAACTTTGGCCTTTATTGTATGTTGCAGTTCGTAGATTGGGAGCATTGGATCGCATAGTTGCATATATTCCGAGTAGTCCATGACAACCATGTTCCATCCACCAGGGAGTCGCATAACCGCTCGAAGTCGTGGCGCATAACCTAATTGTGCAAGGAAGCGATGGTCCTCCTTCGAATACCGTCTAGTGAACTTGACACATAAGGTACCTAGATCTTTGTCACTAAACTTGTTGGGTTCAGCCACAAAGACCAGTTTTTCGGCAATTCGAGACCGATATGAAAAGTTAATATGCCAGCCATTCTCGTCTTCATAGCTTGTTTTATACGGGTCAGCACGGTTCAGTAGAGAGGGATCCGAAAAGGGAACGGGTGCAATGGCTGCCACTTGGGCATAATGGGCTTCAAGGCGGGGAATAGCTTTTAAAAAGGCATCCAGACTCGCTGCCATGGCTTGCCTGCCGCTTTCATCTGTCCAATGAATCGTAAAATCGTAAAACGGCGTCAAAGGTTCGACATGTAAATGCTCTCCAGTCCATAGGCAGCCGTAAAGCGCAAAATACGATCCTATTTTATAACATAAGGCACTGGGTAGTTATGCAATGAACAACCTTACCAGTATCAATGAGAATAATACAAGGAAAGCGGTTGCGCATGCCACGTCTATCCAACACATTAACGGGAAACTGCACATAATACGCAATGGCTTCCAGCAGTGCGCATCCGGCCTCGTTCTTACATCCCCGAATGACCGGGGCATAATTTCGACTCTTAGATTTCCATCCGTTGTGTATTCTGTGCCAGCGATAGTCTCGGCTATAAATGGAGATCAACTACGTCGTCGAATACTTTTTGAATTTCGGACCTTCGCTGGGTCTTATTCTCGTACCACTTGCACGCGGCCATCGTGAGAGCTTGGAGAAGTTCTTGCGACTTCAGGGATGGAAGGACTTTACAATTGTCCATAAAAAGTCCAAACTCCTTTTGGAGTAAAGTGATGGGAATCGTATCAAAATTGAACGGACGATTGCAGGCGACAACTTGTTGAGCTGAAGTTTGAAAGGCAGACGGCTTAGACAAAGAGGACGGTGCACGTTTTGCCATTTTAGCCAGACGCATTCTTTCCGTTGTGAGATCGTCCAATTCACCGCGTCGTCGTTTCATCCCACGATCAGGTACCTCATTAAACGAGTCATTCTCTGGAGTCAAGTCAGGGAAATGACATTGTTTGTGTGTGGAAAAGGACATACGTGTGGACGGAACTTGCACAATGATATGGAGATACTCCTCAGGGGGCGAGAAGAAATGTTTTGACAATTTGTCAAGACCATTTAATTTAACGCAGCCTGGGATCTGCTGCGGGCTTTGAACGCGTCTAAGCTTCGTGTCGACTTCCGCCGAAGGAATGGGTGGAGATAACTTCCCGAAAATTAGATGTCATCAATGCGCACAGTGAAGATTCGCCCACCTTCCAGATCACGAGGGTGTTTGCGTCGATGGCACTGGCAGCAAACGCATGTTCATTCTTCTTCTTGATCGCATCCTTCAGGTGAGCCACCGTCTTACTTTTTCCAATGTCAATGGAGAAAGAGTCATCGGATACATTGAAAACCCAACAGAAAACTGTGAGGTCATCATCTGAGCCAATTATTGAGCAATTTTCATTGGTCTAACCGATAATTGCTTACCGGCCTTGGATAGATTGGAACCTGCTGACCAACAGGCAGCGATTGTGGTTGGGGCTAATTGAGGAGTGATGAATTATAGGTAGGGACAATCGCTTGGAGGCGGACTCACAATCAGGAGCCTGCAGATCCTGCACGACAAACTTAATTTTTCCAGAAGATGGATTAAAGACCTCGTAGAAAGACTGAAGGTCTTCCTCGTTTTTGAGAGTAAATTCGCCCTCGGCTTCGTGGATGAAAATAACAGCGACGTTGTTCGGTGAAATGCTAAACAGCCCAGCGATTTCTGAGGCGAAATCTCTCCAGCTCGGCCGAGCCTCAAAATATGCAAGTTTAATCTGAGTTGGGGCGCTGGCCTGCTTGAGTTTGATAATGAAAGGCATGACCATTAGGAGATGGATTTCATGTCTGAAATATGTGAGTCATGACATTCCACCCCTAGACACATCCACGCCTCCGCGAAATTTCTTGACTCCTTGCTTTGTACAAACAATCATTTGATGAAGGAAGTGGGCACGAACGACCCAAGTCCTGTATGTGTGCTAGATTAGGAAGTCCTCAAAAAAAACATGATGCCGGTCCGAAGCCCGGTATCACTTTCTGATCTCCTGGATGCATATGGATTCGGAGAATTGGTGGCTCAAAATTGACTATTTTAGACTCTGCTTCTGTAGTTCAACGTCGTCCACATGCCGTCGAAGAACATTTATACCCCCTCAACCCAAGGATATGCCACCTTTGCCACCACACATACCAGCGCAAGATCAGACGAACTAGACGACCAAAGTCATGGAGGTCACTTAACGGCGAAAACGATCATTACCAAAGTACGAGGGCTCGTCGCCAATAACACCGGATTGCTTCTTGTTACCGGATCTCAAGCTTTCTTCGCTCTCATGAATGTGGCTGTGAAAAAGCTGAACGGCTTAGACCCCCCTGTGCCTGCGCTTGAGGTGTGTTTAAATTTTGTAGTGCGGGAAGTATTTACAACGATTTTTGGGGGTAGCTCATATTTGTTCGCATGGTGAGTGATTTTTTTACTCGATGATCTACCGAAATCTGACTTGAATATCAGGGAATCACCTACATTTGTTGTATGACATACATGTACTATCATTCGTTTCCGTTCTACCGCGTTCTCAAATGGACCCGTTATCCTCAGGCTTTCAACCGGTGTTCCCGAACCCTTATTGGGTCCCAAAGGCGTTCGTTTGTTATTAATATTGAGGGGGTTTTGTGGGTATGAACCGCCCTTGCGACATTAAGTAATCCCCAAGTTGAAGCTAATCCTATCATCTTGCAGATTTTTCGGGCTTTTTGGAATCTATTATTCCCTGCAGTATCTTTCTCTATCTGACGCTACTGTTTTGACATTCGTGGCGCCGCTGTGTACCACGGTGGCTGGGGCACTTCTGCTGGGAGAAAATTTCACACACAGACAAGCTTTGGCTGGTGGTTAGTTCTTGTTTAATGTCTCTGCATTCTTGCCATAACAATGTTATGTAGTCTTCAGTCTTTCTGGGGTTGTGCTTATTGCGCGGCCAGCAGCAATCTTCGGTGTTTACCCTAATGCTGGGGCTGGTCCTGAAAAAGGGACATCTGCTCAGAGATTGGTCGCCGTTTGGTGAGCGACTTGTCCCTTTGGTTAGAACTCAGATTTTATCTGATTTTAATCAGCATGGCGATGGTAGGGGTACTGGGCGCAACTGGCGCATGTAAGACACATGAGTTTTACAAGTCATATGGCCACCAAACATATTTCCCGCAGATACCAGCATCCGGGCTATTGGAAAACGTGCTCATCCTTTGCACTCTATGACCTTCTTTTCCACACAATGTGTCGTTGCCTCGTCAGTGGCGTACGTGCACCCTTCAAATTGATCATGTGTTGGGTGTGCTAAGAGTCGTTCCAGAATGCTTGTCACAAAAACTAACTTTGTCATTCCGACACGCCTGGATTGGATCGCCCTCTTTGCGATGATCGGTCTTTTTGGATTTTTTGCGCAGGTATTAGCCATGAAAGTTCATCCGTACACCCCAGCCTTTCTGATATCCCTCAATTAGACTCTGTTAACAATGGGTCTCCAGCGTGAAACGGCTGGGCGAGGGACAATGGCCATCTATACACAGGTAAAACCATCCGCAAGGAAGCCGACCAGCCCTGACCACGAATCCTGCACCCCAAGATTGTATTTGCCTCTGTATTGGAGCAAATCTTTTTCCATACTACCCCTTCTATGTTCTCGGTGATCGGAACGGTCATGATTCTGACGTCCGCGCTATATGTTGCAGTAAGCCGTCCTGTAATCTCTTCTTAGCTATCCACTGAAGGAGCTATGCAGCTTACGAAGGAAAGGGGCAAGACTGAGAAGCAGCCCATTGCTGACGCACTTGAGGAGGGATTGACACAACGTGCACGGGAAAACGAAGCTAACACCAGCGGGGGGTGAACAGGGCAACAAAAAGGGCACCCAGGATTAAATTTTAAATCTGACACTTGGATGGATCTTGCATTATCTTGGACAAGAATGTAAACATTTCTTTTATCGTCTAGACGAACCGTGGTGGCGAGGCTACAACGTTAATTACGGTTTATAAAGCGGGCGAAGCAAAGGCATTGGACAGCTGAAACGCCGATAGCATAACCAAAACACACATGCGAACTTCAGAAATTGCTGTCTTCTGGCAGGACAGCTGAAACACAAAGTGAAAAGTTCAAAACTACTAATGATCAGAGAAACTGTTGAGAAATAAGATTAAAACGTACATGGAGCTCAGATTTGAGGATGAAACTTTGGGGGGAGAAGTGGGTCCTAGCACCGTTGAAAAAAATGAAGTGAGACCTGGTTTGACCAGGACACTTGTGATTCTTGTAGGGCTATAAGGAATGATATCGAGAAAAGACCATCAAGAATGTTGTTGGCTGTCTTCTTGAGTGTATATGACACGACTCTGACTTGGGGGGGTGATGTGGACGTTGGCAGGCAAACCCAGAAGATATGACACCATCATTCAAGTTGCAGAGAAGGATAATGGCTTTTGAAAAGGTGCTCCATGCTCGACGCAAACTAGTCACTGAACCACTCCTCATCGTTCGTGAACACTAAAGGGGATTTGAATAACTAGGGATGAACAGAGGGTATAGCGAACACACCCTCAGTCTTTCGAAGATTTATTCTCACTTTTGGTTCCCTCGTCCGTCCGACTCTCAACGCCATCATCCGTTCCAAACAAAGTCAATAGCCTGTCCAGATTCTCTAAGACGCTATCCAATTTGCTTTCTACCCCTTGCGCCAAGGTGTCTGCAGAGTTTAGTTGGCTAAGTAGCTCTTTGATATCCTCCGCTCCGAGGGCCTGATCATCAGGCTGATCGGGTCCTGACGACAGTGCGGTTGATATCTGTAATATTTCAGCTTCTATATCCAAATTCGTTCCTACAAGTGAGGGAGCCCCGTCGACAGCATTCTGTGGAGGTGAAGTCATTTGGCGAAAGTGAAATTTGAAGTTCCGACGCTCGCATGACCTCCCTTCAACCTTTCCTCGCGTCTCTACTCAAATCCTTGCCCCCTCCTCCTGCTGCACAAAATGTCCTTAATAACCTCATAAAGGAGACTCTACAAGACACGAAGGACAAAACCTCTGCAGAAAATCGAAAGAGTCAATGGGAGTACTTGCTCAAGAATGAAATATTTATTCTTGCCGTACGCATGTGTTTGACTCTATATATCAAAGCTCTCATTCCTGAAATGAATTCGGTTTGACTAGTCGAAGGAAGGCCAAGCTCTCAAAGACCCAAACACGAAATATTACGACGAGCTACGCGACAAACTTGATGTGGTTCTCACATTTACGGAACACGGTCAGTTCTATCACTCGACTACTACTACTAGCCGACTTATGAGTTTGTTTTCAAGATGCCTGCGAGCAAACCTTTCCCTTCATAGTCCTCCAAGACCTCCTTGAGACCCAGACGATCGCCTCTTGTTCTCACATCTTCTCGTGGATCGAGGCTCGGGCTGAGAGACTAACTGAGGGAATGGTTCCACAGAAGGGAAAAGCGCTTATCCTCTTACGTACGCTGAACGACCTGCTACGTCGTCTTTCAAAGATGGGGACGACGACAATTTTTTGTGGTCGAATCTTGACCTTTTTAAGTGGCGTTTTCCCTCTTGGTGAGAGAAGTGGCGTAAATCTCCGGGGTGAGTATGGACCCACATGGGAGGGCGTTAGTTTTGGGGAGAAAACCAAGGCGGATGAGAAAGATGCAGAGATGGAAGTTGCGAAAAGCCTGGACGAGCCCGAAGCGAAGGAAGGTGAGGCGCAGGGGGATAAGATGCAGATCGACTCCAAAGAGGTGAAAAAGCCGGTGCCAGTGGAAAGTCTCGCCGAGAAAAAGGAGGGTGAGTCCCTTGAGTTCTGTTTATTATACGGTATTGTCTGAGCACAACAAATGCAGCATTTTACAACACGTTCTGGTCCCTTCAGCTGCCCTTTTCCAAGCCTCCCCTTTTCGCTGCAAAAGACACGTTTGAGGACTTTAAGGAACGCGTCAACAAAGTTATGCCCGTCATAAAGGAGGCCACTGCTAAAGAAAGGGCGATGATGGGAAGCAGGGGTGTAGCAGGGACTGGAGCTTCGCTCAAGCGGAAGAGAGACCTCGACAGTGAAGAGTCCAACTCGAACGAATATTTCTTCGCGAAATTCCTCACAAGCCCTGACCTTCTCGACTTAGAGGTCCGTTAACCTTTTTCGCAGTTGGCATTTGGCTGAGTTATTGCAGATCGCCGATACCCATTTCCGTCGCCAATTTCTGTTCCAACTCCTAATTTTGCTCAATCACCTTCTTACTTTCACTAAAACCGCTAAAGCGGCTTGGACTTCCACACGCAACCGATCACTGCAAATGGACTTCACGCTTGAGGACAACGAAGCTCAATGGGTTCAAGAGTCTATTACCAAGGTTACTGAGGAGTTGCGGCAAACAACTCCCAATGGGAGGGTCTTTGCAGAAAATATCAGCGCCATTCTGGATAGGGAGAAGAACTGGGTTCGATGGAAAAACGAACTTTGTGCTCCTTTTGACAAGGAGCCTTGGTTTATCGAGCAAGAAGGAAAGTTTCTTGGTTTGTTCGATGCAACTGCACCTACCCGGGCAAAGATGAGGGAACCACCTGAGGACTGGCAATGGCGATTGGGCACGGCGCCATTAACAGAAATATGGGACATGGGCTACACAGATTTGACTAATCTCCAGAATCCATTCCAGTTAAGAATCCGTTTCCATCTGCCCCCATTTTGCTCACCTTTGACATCGCTAGGCCTGGTGACGTGAAAGATTTCGTTAAGAAAATCAAACAAGAAGATGCACGCATTGAATTGCGAAAAAGGAATTTGGCCAAGACAGCGGAGCGACTCGCCCTGGCTCAAGCTAAAGTTGCAGCTGCAAAGGCTGCTGTGACTGCAGAAACGAAGGAAACGGTTCCGTCAGCGAGTACCTCAGCTGAAACATTGTCCACTCCCCGACCCTCAGTCGGGTCAAATCCAATGAGCTCTCCTCTTCATCCTTCTCTTCCTCCGAAACCTGGTTCCCCGGTGAAACCATCACTTTCTCAAGATACCGCACGGAATGCAACACCGGCGCCAGCTGTACCGGTTATAGCTGCTCCAGTGCCCACCCCTTCGCCTGCACCAACGCCGACACCAACGCTGGCACCCACAATAGCTCTTCCTGATGAGCAAATATCGAAGTTTGAAGAGGTAAGCTCGTCTCCATGGACAGGAAAGACATCTCACGCACCGTATTTTCAGAATAAACAACGATGGTCATGGCTCGCGCTCCGTACAGCCCGCGATCAATATCTACAACATTTCGGAAAGATAGGGACTGGCGACATTGAACTCCTCGCGCAAGAAATTGAGAGGGAAAAAGAGAAGCCCCAAAAGGGAGAGGAAGGTTCAGGGTCAGTGGAGGAACAGGGGTCTGGCACGTCTGGCACAGAAAATGGACTCCCGGGGGAAATTGGAATGAAGACGGATGGAGAGGGGGATATAAAGATGGAGGAGCGATGAAAGGCGTTATGTACAAATTTTTTTTTTTTCGCGTAGTACATATTCATCATAATTGCATGTGTTGGCACATGGTTAACGTGATCGGAAGGGTTGTTAAATTTCTAGCTCACTCGATCATCCGATAAACACCCGTTAAAAGACTCTGACACCCACTCAGGTTCAATTCCTTTCACTCCCCTACGCTCCCTACCGTGCCAGAACGCGTCAACCACCTATGGCGACACATACATCTCCCCTCAAAGTATGTCGACGCGACCTCGCTGTCAGGAATCACCCTAACATGTTGATCAGAATGTACTCGTGACTGGAGGGGCTGGCTACATTGGTGCAATTTTAGCATGCATGGGCCCAATATTCATCGTTGTCTAACGCACTCCTTCTGACAGGCTCACACGTCGTCTATGTCCTCCAAAAAACAAGGCAATACAAGGTTATATCGATAGACAACAACCATAATTCCAACCCGGCAGCCCTCGACCGTGTATCTCAGCTTTCAAAAAGTGAATTGCCAGCGGACGCTACGGAGATAGATATTCAAAGCACTGAAATTGATTCGTACAAGTGTGATCTCACCCAGCCAGACCAAGTTAGAGCTGTGTTTGAGGCTTATGGCAGAGGTGGCATTTGGGGAGTGGTTCATATCGCTGTAAGCAGCCCTCTCATGTCCCGAAAGACCGATACTAAATGTCCCTTCACCTTCTGAAAGGCCTACAAGGCTGTTGGAGAATCTTCAGAGATCCCCTTGACATACTACGCAAACAACGTGGCGGCCTCTGTATCACTATTGCAAATAATGGCAGAATATGACTGCCATCGCATCGTATACTCTTCCTCTGCGACTGTCTACGGGACACCCCCTATTATACCGATTTCCGAAACGACACGACTGCATGCCTACAGTCCTTACGGAAGAACAAAAATTATGGTGGAAAATATTATAGAAGATCTGTGTCACTGTACGTCATACCACCAATGACTCGAAGTCTTCGATGTGACATTCTCGATAGCGGATAGAAAGTGGCGGGCTGTATCTTTACGTTATTTCAAGTATGCATGGTCCACACACGTCTTTTGTACCTTTGACTGACAAGTTTATAGCCCAGCTGGTGCTCACCCGTCTGGTCTAATTGGCGAGGATCCGCGCGGTAGGCCTGGAAATCTCCTACCCCTTCTGGCCCATATGGCCGTTGGTCGTGTGAAGGACGCGACTCTCAAAGTTTTTGCAAATGACTACCCAACCCCGTATGTCTCGCTTACAATCATGGCGTGTGTATCGTATTAAACCTCTTCCAGAGATGGGACGTGTGTTAGGGATTATCTTCACGTACTGGACCTCGCGTCTGGTCATCTGTTGGCATTAAATGCACTCGGACCGGACTCCAACGTTTTCGACCCTGAAGCCACCGACTTCTACAAGGCATATAACCTTGGAAAGGGCAAGGGGATGAGTGTCCTTCAAATCGTTGAAGCGATGCGGAAGGCTACTGGATTTGACTACAAATACGAGATCGTCGGTCGGCGGTGGGTGGTTTCTAGGCTCTGATGTTGCCTTTCTGACGCGATATTCACTGTCAGGCGTGGAGACGTGCCTGACCTGACTGCCGACCCATCCCTTGCTCAGAAAGAGCTCGGGTTCACCGCGCCGCAGGATCTAGAAACGATGTGCAGGGACTTATGGCACTGGCAAACCAAAAATCCTTTTGGATATGGTGAATACTAATTATTATCGGCGACAACAAATCTAGAGCTGCCGATACCAAAATTGCGCAAAGCATGCAGCTTTTAGGTGCCATCATTTAATACATTCTCCTGTGGCTTTATGTCGCGTTACACTTTCCCTTTTGTTTCAGTGGTCGGTTCCTCGTCTGTTGTGATATTCCCGTAAACGTAGCCTATTTTAATGCCTTTTCAATGTGTCTTCATCGTATCACTTCGGAATAGAGAGCGGAGATCAGGCCCTCCGTCCCGTCGAGGATTGGCAATTATTTACCCATGAGACGAGCTCTTATTTGGTTCACGGCCACCCCTATCGTTTTCGAGAGAAAGCCTATTCGCGGAAGGAAGACCTCAAACTAGAGGGGAAGGCCGCTTCTCCTAACCCGATCATCTTGCAGTTGGGTATGTTAGAGCCAGAATCACGACATGGGTCGAAGTAACTGTTTAGAGAAGACTCGTTTGCCGGACTTGAGATCGAAAGAGAGCACAGCCATTCACTCCTTGGAGGTGAAGGGGAATTTGCAGGTTCAGATTGGCCAAGGCGCTGCGTGTTCTTTACCTTGGTGCACCTTTAGAAAGAAGATAGGATCGTTTGAAAATTGACGGGGTATTAAACAACAAAGATCATCCAATACGATGGAGCCAGTGCCCAACGGAGCTGACTGAACAAGGGGTTGACCAGACTTGAGCTCAAATAGACCGTCGAATTAGGTTTCAGTGGGCAAAGTCGGGTCCATTCCAAATGTCAAACGGGATGCAAAAATGATAATTGTTGCTACATTGGGTGAATCTTGCCCGACTCTTGATCATTTCTTGCCTATAAACCTCAGCTTCTTCGTCTGTCATCAAACCCTCAGTATGATCCATGATATTGTCAACAACCTCTATTGGCAGTCGTGGATCAAGACATTCATTGAGGGCTTTCCGAGTCCATGTCTTTTGTTGAGGACCAACCGATGAGGTGGACACGATGGGTTTTATATCCGGATCGACGAGCAAGAAGTGAATCAGCGTCATTTCGCCCTCCTTCGTCGGGTCAAGGATTTCGAATGGTGTATGACAGTGTTGGTAGATATTTGGGAAAACAAGGCTGAGACCTGAACGAACTGGAACGGAGCCAATGTATTGGTGACAAGAATCACCATCGGTGAGCCCCCATGTTCTTAACGTGGCGCCTGTGTCGCCAGCGAAGAAGCCACGAGGATAGGTAACGGCCATGCGAAACTGGAGTGAACTTGATGTTAAGTTTTCCTATTTTCAAAGTAGTTTAATAAGTCGAGAAGTCTAAATCCGTGAAGAAGTGACACACGGAAGATAAGATGTGAATTCCGCAGGCTACAATACGCTCGCTTCGCATGCCTTCTACATGCCACTCTGAGCCAGGGAAGCTAGGGCCTTTAGGGGTCTGCGCCAGAAGAGCGAGTCAATGACGTCGTCGGTCATAATTCCCATGATAGCTTACCAAGTGAACTTTGGAGACTCGAACCACAACTTGGACATTTCTTCCCTTCAAACTGACGGTATGTTTCCGACGCTCGAGCCCACCAGGGTAACCGGTATCAGGAACATCTGGTAACTGCAGCGGTCGATTCATAACCCACTCCCGTACCTCCCTTTCGTAGTTCAACCAACCATCTTCATCATCGGAAAATTCTGGGCACTCAGGCTCATCCCAAATGGTGTATGTACAAGGCCCAAGTATTCTTTGCATCAATGGGTTGTTTCTGTGCAAGTCTGTCAGGGTGTGTTCGAAGAGTGGTATAAAACCTGAGAGGCAGATTTTGAGGAGGTTATACAGGAGCGAGTTCTCAGGGTGTAGGTTGTTTATGTAGGAGGAAAATTTAATAGGTGAGCCATCTGCAGGTATCCATACATCGGCCGGAAGATATGCGAACTGAGAGCAGACAGTATAGATATCTGTTGAAGGAGGTGGGGGCAAGGAACGCAGTGGGCGGTGTGAAAAGTTGGACACGAGAGTTTGGTTGTACACCAGGGAGTAGAGCATCGGTTCGATGACAGAAATTGTGACGCCATCCTCGTTCCTCGTAAGGTGGAGGCTATCCTTCTGAAGTTCGCCCAACTCTTCTTGAAGCTGGCCAATGGTGGCTGTCTCAAGAAGCGAATCAGACTCCCAAATACGCTCGAAACAGGAAACTTGGCTATGAACGTTGGAGTAATTAAAGAGGACAGCATATATCAATGCGTATATTGACTTACCAGCCATTCTCTTCGTCTAGTAAGGATTTGTATCCTGCCAACTCATCTAGAACGTAATTGATCTTCATTGTAATGGTCAGTGTTGTAACAGGGTATACATCCGCAAGGAGTCACCTGCTTCTCCGAAAGCTGAACATCAGCACTTGAAGATGGCGTTCTTACGTTCCATAGACGTTCACGCGCCTCTTCGGCCCAGGAAAATCTCACATCTTGGTTCTGAAAGGATTTCCACCACTCTGGCTTTCGTCGAAGTTCGGCCGAGAACTGCGACATGGCCAACTCGGACAGCTAGAAAGCCGCGTGTGTCTACGTGTTTATAACAAGCGATTATTGAATGCTCACAGTTCTTGGATTATCTGGGGGTCTTCCGTAAATATTATTGAGGCTGTAATGCGAAATTTGTTGTTTACCTCCTACACCACCCAAGTAATGGATCCCAAAGAGAAAAGGGTGGCGATAGCCTTTGTGGTGATCCGCTGGTAATGCATTGGGCATGAACAGTGCTGACAGCCTGGTTCAGCTGAAATGATTCTGAATGCAATTCAAGTGTCGTGGACGAACTCAAATCAGTGACGTGATCAAGTTATCTAATCTTTTAGCAACGGCTCTTACATTCACTACTACTGAGAAGCCCGACGGTCGTTGCCAGTGTGTATACTACGCACCGTTTAGTATTATCAAGTTGATTACTGACCGTGCAGTGATGAAAACGTGGAAAATGAGCCACTGGGACGCGATTTCCCGTATAGAAGAGGCTGAGTTACATCCCCATTCCTCATATTCGAGTTTTCGCTCCTGACAAGGGCGAATCGGAACTTTTCCACTCGCCGGCAGGACGGCGAGAAGTCGATCCCAATCATGGCTTCATCTGTTCAGTGACTGTGATTACAACCGATATCACATCAATATCGCCGAAAACCAGTACAGCATTCTCACCGCGCTCGCGGGAGCCTGTGGTTGCATCCAAAAAGCGTTGGAGCGCCATGCGTATGCCCGGGTGCTCGTACACAGTCCCGTAGGATCCCTGGCAACTATCGTCCTTTGTGCATTTCGTGAGTAGTTCTTGTGCTTTCCTTCCTGTTTCTGCTAGACTCAGACTTACCCAATGGTCAATAGTAATGGTATCTCGTGACATATCGCTAAGCCATGCACGTTTATTCCTAGAAGCTGGTAGGGGATTACTTACACCCGTGTTTTAATTCCTGATACTGAATATTCCGACCAGCGTTTCCGTTCCCCGGGCTACCGGTGACCTTCGTTCGTCTCCTAGAGGTGTTTGAGGCTTGCGGGTATACCCCCACATTAAAGGATCCCCTCGTCAAGGAGTTCATTGCATCGAATTCGGAAGAGTTGGAGGACAAGCTCGGTGACGAGGAACTTGCTAAGCTCGACGCCGAAGAACTTGCTAAACTTGAGGCCGCAATCATAGAACCTGCTGCGGTGAACCCAGACAGAGCCTGGAGTCGCGAAGCCTGTTGCTGTGGTTACAACAGCTGATGGACCCGCTGAGCACTGCGCGGTGGGGCCATTCCTTTGACAATTAGACCGAAGTATGGCCGGCCATCCCTTTCGCTTACCATTACGTTCATTTCTCGTCTTGGCTTGTAGTAACGAGAGCACTTCTTTGCGCAATACGTAAGAGGCCATCGAGGTACTCCGCATGCGACTCGTCTGATAACACACGAATGTTCTCATACTCCCTGGTCAAATCATCAAGATACTCTGCCATACCCGCCATATGGACCACCTTAGCAACCGCAGCATGTAAAGTAAGATAGCGACGATCTGGAAGTGGGTAAAGATGCGGGTCGACCGATGCGAAGGTTACTTTGTCGCCATCATTGACAATGTCTGCAAAACGCAAACAACATAAATAATGCGCATATGAAAGGGTTCCCTCGCTTACCACCAAGCAAATACTCTTTGGACTTCCTAAATATGTAGGTGGTAGGTTTGTCCTGGAACAACGGCATGGCAAAAAGTCAGTTGCGATCCACATCACACAAAAACGCACGGCGGACCGATACAGCCTCAAACCATACTTTCAGCTGTCCAAAAAAATGGTGTACACCGCCATCGAGCGTGATGACATTTGTCAACGAGTTGAAATTGTCTCCGCTTAACTCAGCGAATTTGATGTTCGTAAAAGATTCGATGACTGCCCAGATGGTCGCTTTCTTGAACAGCTGGATAACTGTGAATAACTAAGCAAGACCGGAAATTTAATCACGTACCGCCTTGTTGTTGTCTATACTCATGAGAGAGAATGGAAGGATGTGAGCAGCTATAGTGTTGAAAGCACCCCCTCTTGGATCGAAATCGGGGCAAAGTGAAATGGTCGACTCTTCAGGTCTGCGCGTCACAACACAGCGGTATCCATCTCGATGAAGAGTCTGTTCCTTTAAAGTCTACAAGGGCAGTAACGATTCAAAGCTAACATATCGTTTCAACAACACCTGATCCCTTTTTGCGGCCTCTAGATCAACAGCGATGTCATCCGCCGTGGACTTGATTTCAATGTCTTGTGATGAATGGAAAGAAACTTGCGGTGTCCGCCCGCCACCTTTCACTATCAACCAGACATATCAATTACCAACCCAATGTCAGAGCCATCGTTATCGAAAGGAGGCTCACGGGGTAGGATCAAACCTGTCGTGTAAAATCTCGCAAGTTGCGTAAGGCCATCCTCTTCTTCTGACGCTGCAATTATGTCGCTGGCGATAACTTCCTTCCCTTCAGTTGTGGGTGCATACTCGAGGAGAGCCTTTAGAAGGCGGCGGTTGACATCCTTGCTTGGAAGATCCTTAAGTTTTCCATCCGCTATCACCACCTGCTGCTGGATTGTATGGCGGGATGAAATGACATTCGACTGCATGGAGAGAGAGTAAGTGGAATTGGCGAAAATGAATCGAATAGCAGGATTCTGAACGGTTGAACTGCCAAGACCAAATCTCAAATCAGTGACGTGATCGGTTATCTAATCTTGTAGCAACGACTCTTACATTCACCACTACCGCGGTCCTCTCAAAAATCGCGACTGTACACCATGGTGCGGATGTCACATTTACCAGAAATGCGATTTCTCATCAGAAATTTCGAATCAAAAAGTCTCAATGGGAAATCCGCATGTCAAACTCGAAGAAGGTCCCGTACTTCTTCCACAACGAAACCAAGCAATCGGTTTGGGACGCTCCAGCCAGCTTGTCTGAAGAAGAAATTAAGGGGCTTCCGGGGTACGAATACTTGATCAACAACGGCAACCCGCACGCCGGTCAAGTCCGCGCCAGCCATCTGTTGATCAAGCACAAGGATAGTAGGCGCCCTTCAAGCTGGAAAGAGGTGCGTGACCAAATTCTTGATCTTATGGTTCGAGGAAATCAAAATTCCATAAAGCAAAACATTACCCGTACAAAGGAGGAGGCTATTGCGATTTTGCGGGAACATCAAGCGGCGATCAACGGATCCACTGACAAGTTCACGGAATTGGCGTCGGAGCACTCTGATTGTTCGTCGCACACGCACGGTGGTGACCTTGGATGGTTTGGGCGTGGACAAATGCAGAAACCGTTTGAAGATGCGGCGTATGGGTTGAAGGTTGGGGAGATCAGTGACGTTATTAGCTCTGACAGCGGTGTTCATCTGGTGCTGCGCACTGCGTGATTTGGTTGGGTACGTATGGGCTTGTACAGTGGAAGGAAAGGAACAGGAAAACGTCAGAAGCAACTCGAACGAAACTTGTATGACGCTACGCTGAGCCTATATGAAGCTTTGTTTGTCAATTGCCTGCTTGCCCAAACACCTCCGAGGTCACTCCGGATACATAACGTTGCTCGTTAAACGACATATAGGCGATTTCCGAGTCAATCGCACATGCTTCTGGACACATATGGTCCCTCTCCTTATCTATGGGCCATTCTTGCAATCACTGCATCCATTCTTTTCCTCTCTGTCACGGTGAAACGTCATCAAGCTAAAGCCGCTTTAACTGTACCCATGTCCACTGTGCCACCACCTGCACCAGGCCATGTTAGCGTTTCTAAAATATTAATTCACCCTATTAAGGTATGTGGATTATCCAGGCCTCAAAAGCGTCGATTTGAGTTTTCACGCCAATTATCAACCAATTATGTTACTCGACTGTTGTGGCTTTACAAGCGTTTTTGCTAACACGCGCAATGTAGAGCTGCAGGGGGATTAGTGTCCAAAGCGCGAGATACACTCCGGAGGGTATGGAGGTAATTTGGTTTGCTACTCTGCTCGAATAAGCCTCATGTTCGCAGAACGATCGAAAGTGGTCCATAATCGACGCAGACAAGGCGGCCATCATAACCGCCAGAGACTTTTCAAAGGTCTTTTTCAGGTTCCTGTGTCACAATCCGTGGGGGTTAAGGGGTCTGTTCCTTTCACAGATGGTCCTGATAACCCCTCAAATCGAAATGGATGGTTCTTCTCCTCACAATGGATTCCTCAGAGTTTCCTTCCCAAAAGGCTCAGGGTGTGAATCGTTTTCCATTCCATTACAGCCTACGGATTCGATCCTTCAAAGTTGGAGAATGTGAGTTGGTTTCTGACAGGGGACATGAACATCAAACCAAGCAATGCCTTCAGTTTGCGTGACGTAACGATATGGCCAACTCACGACAAGGTCGATGGCTACATCTGTGAATCCTTGTCCAGTGATACCCCTCCCCCGTCGTCGATATTATCAAAATATTTTGGAAAACCGGTCCATCTGATTTACAAAGGACCTCGCCCACGGTCGATCAACCCCACTACAAGCTTCCCGGATTTGAAAGCGACGGCGTTTTATCAAGACATGTATCCTTTGCTGGTACTCTCGGAAGAAAGCACCTCTCTGCTTGAACACGAGCTCCGCGGCTATGTCGGAACACAGGGTATCCACGAGCGGTGGAAAACAGACCCCGTTCCAATCGAGAGGTATGTGACTCTCGGGCGCAAAATGCTTCCGGATGAACTAAAGTTAATCAACATTCCCGCCCCCTAGATTTAGGCCAAATATTATTTTTAGAGGTGGTGGGGCGTTTTCTGAGGATCAATGGGAGGAGATTTCGATTGGATCCGAAGGCGCTCCGCCCATTACGCTAGTTTCAAAATGCACGAGATGCCTGGTATGCTTGTTATATTTTCCGAGGTGTCTGCTGACCGGTGACCTTCATAATTTCCTTCAGTTACCCAATGTTAGCCCAGAGACGGGAGAACGCGATAATGCCGTCCCGTACAAGGTTTTGATGAAATTTAGAACCGGAATAGATCCAACGCAGAAAATGAAACCGTGCGTTGGCTGCAATGGTGTCCCGGCATCGGATGGGCTGGTGAAAGTTGGTGACTGGGTTTATGTGAAAAAGATGATAGGAGTCGATGGGTGTCATTGAGCGTACGTAGATGTTTAAAGTCCGCAAAGAGGAAGAGATCGAACGTTTCTGCTCGATAACTATACAAGGCTTTCTCGGACGACACGAGCAAGTATTGGATGTACATGTCGTCAAGTTTGGTGCCCTGCCCATATGTGCGAAGAGCCGTGACATCAGAGGTCAGGCACAAACATGTTGAATACGTAAGCACAAGCAGATCGAGCTCTAATGCAGAGTTGCGATTTTAGACATTCCATTTCATTTTTACATAAAAGAAAAGTCTTTTCTAGAGAGTGCGTGTATGACACTACACAAGGGCACACGCCAAAAATCAGAAGGAAACAGTGTTAATGAGGGCAGAATATCCGAGGTCACGTGAGAAAAACTGTCAGTGTCAAGAGCAAGCGGGTTGATCCAATTGCGAACACTGATCTAACGTCTGTAGGGCTTTCAACGTCCCTTCGTTGGCCGTCCTACACCCACGGCTCTTCATTCTCTTGCTCGCCGTGAATTATGGCCAGGTCGAAATGGATCTCATTCGTTGGTCAACAAGCTCTGGATCGAGCAGCAGCAGCGGACTCGAGGCCAAAAGTAGCACCCTCACCCACCGTATCCTCTGCGGATGCGAAGAAGTTTGGCTTGGAGAATGTATGTCGCTCTTATCCTTGGTATTTTTGCTAAGACCTCAATTTTCCTTATCCTAACTACCTCAGTTCGGTAATACTTGGTGCGGTCCTCATCTATTGACCTGGTTGTATCGTCTAATATCATATTATTTACCAGCTATGCAAACTCGGTCCTACAAGCTTTGTACTTCTGCACTCCTTTTCGCGATCTCATGCTTCAGGCGTACGACCCTTCGACGTCGAAGGAGGCCCAACCTCACAAGGCACTAGCGCCTCTAGTTCCAGTCCGACGAAAGTCTGAACGAAAGCCATCAACCTCAGGACATCCGGCTGAGCCGGCGGTTACCCTACCATACGCACCAATACCCCCCATACCCTCATCACCCCCTACCCTCTTCTCTGCTCTACGATCCTTATTTCTTTACATCTCGTCCCATCCAAAAGAGAGGGGAACAGTCGCTCCCCGCGCCTTCATAGACAAGATCAAGGAACTCAACGAGCTCTTTCGGGGGACCATGCATCAAGATGCACACGAATTTCTCATGTTTATGCTCAATAGAATCGTGGAGGAAATAGAAGAGGAACGAAAACAATTGCAGAACGGCGGAGCAAATGAAGAAGATTGTGAGCAAACCCATACAGTTGGTTGCCCCCGAGAGACCATTGACCTATTTTTACAGTGTCGAGTTCCAATGCAACCACATCCTCGAAAACCCCGACTACCGTTGCCACGGGCTCAAATTCAGGAACAAGCCCACAGGATGCTACCCTCGTTCATAAGCTGTTCGAAGGTGTGCTAACGAGTGAAACTCGATGTCTGACCTGCGAAACGGTATGTCGTCAAGCGTTGAACGATTGACCTTGGGTTTATCTATGAGTTCACAGGTTTCTTCACGTGACGAGTCTTTCCTGGACCTATCCATCGATATAGAGCAAAACTCGAGTGTCACCGCGTGCCTCCGACAATTTAGCGCGAGCGAGATGCTGTGTCAGAAAAACAAGTTTTTTTGTGATGCGTGTTGTGACTTGCAAGAGGCGGAGAAACGGTGAGTAACTTTGAGTCTTGTTCAATAACATTCCTGATGGCGCTCTTATAAGCATGAAAATAAAAAAACTACCAAATGTTTTGGCTCTTCATCTGAAAAGGTTCAAATACCAAGAAGACGTAGGGAGGTATATCAAGTTAGCTTATCGCGTCGCCTTTCCTATGGATCTCCGGCTGTTTAATACCGTCGACGACATGGACGACGCGGACCGTCTGTATAACCTTTTTGCCATTGTAGTTCATATTGGAAAGTCAGTCAGTTTCTTGGCTTCCAGCTCAACAGTTGTGTAACTTAATCATCACAGCGGACCTCACCACGGCCATTATATATCTATCATCAAGACTCATGGAAATTGGCTTGTCTTTGATGATGATAATGTATCAACAATACCAGAAAGCGATATCCCAAAATATTTCGGTGACTCCAATTCTGGATCTGCGTACGTCTTGTACTATCAGGCTGCTGACATTGATACCGTATCTCTTGGATTACGTTCACCGGACCCCGCCCCTTTGGAATCTTTATCAACCAGTGCATCAACACCTTTACTCCCTCCTACTCTTCATTCAACTCCCGTTCTGCCACCTGGTCTAGACCACGATAACACTTCCTCTGACGCCAGTGATCCTCCATTCCCCATCACCCCTTCCCTTGGTACCCACCTCCCAGAGTTCCTTGCGGACAAACCAGCGTTAGTTGTAGCGCCTGTGACAGGTGCTGTTTCTGACCAATCACCCTTCCCAAATTCCGCGACACCTACCTCACCCACAGGGATCACAAAAATTTTCAATACCTTGCGACGGGCGCCATCGATATCTATACCTCGTGGGAGTGTAGGAAGTGCATCTGCCGGTCATGGGCCGGATATCAGACGCTCAGGTGTCGAGAGATCACCCAGACCATCTTCCTCCACCCCTTCATTGACAGCTGATGATGCCAGAAGATCACTAGAACCGCCACCGCCATTACCGCCATTACCTCCAATTATCCATGCAGCCCCACCAACATCAATACCACAAATAATAAGCGGAGAAGAGAAAGAGCCGTCGAAGAAGTCCCCTGGCGGCTGGTTCAGGAAGCGAAAGAGTTTGAGACTTAATGATAAATCGCGGCCTGAAGACTATCCAGCCTCTCCTGCCCTACCATCTTCCCCCGCCCACGTCCAACGGGGGAATGACCCTGAAGAAGCTCAGTTGTCGATGTGGTTCAAGACCGGTGATCAACCGAAGCGAAAGAGTAAACGTCGACCGTCTGAAAGTGGTCTTTCAGGTCCCGCAATAGATGGACTTCATCCAAATAGACCACGGCCCAAAAGCACACACTCTGGTGTGGCAGCAGGAAAACACGAGCGAGAGCGACATCATCGACCGAACGGATATGATGAGAGTCCCCCACCAAGCTCAGCCTCGTCATCATATAATTCATTCAGCCAGCAACCTCTAGCACGAGCAACGCGGCCATCTACGGGTGCTTCATCCTCGTCGTCTACTTCAGGCCAGCATGTAGATCAGCCACCTCCCAAGATGTCACCCTTAACGCCCTTATCGCCCGATCAGCAACGTCCGCCGTACGATCACGCCAGGCAGCAGAAAGAGCGGTCGCCGTCGAAGGTCAATGTCAACCACAAGGGCTCTCAATCTCCGCTGTCATACACCAAAAGCCAGGGTTTGGATCGTAATCTACCTCCCCTTCCCCCAACCCCTCAGTTTCTTTCACGGTCCTCATCTTCTCATCAACGGAATGACAGTAATGGTCATGCGTTCGTGGCAGAGCCGAACGGTGCTGCACCAGAGGGAGATGATCTTGGAAACGGCTCAGTGTTTGCGGCATCGATATCGACACCGATGTCGCGGCCTTCCGTGTCTCGTGTTGATACTACTCTCCCACCTTCGTCGATGGCGACTAGTATTGGAGTCAACATGAGTACAGGAAGTTCCAGCTCAGCGTCTGCAGTATCAGGCATTAGACGTGCGACGCGTAAATTGAGCTTCTCAGCTCCAATGCTTGGGTTCGGAAGAAAGGATAAGGATAAAGACAAGAAAAGTTAGTTTGATACTTTCGCTGGGATGGAACGAGCGCCAGGATTTTGCTCTCATTTTTCACTGATATTTATTCCCCTTCGTCCCCCTTCGCCATCTTCCTTTTCCATCCCATATTTCCTGCGGACTCTTCTTTATCTCTTTCTACCAGCAGCAAAGGTTAAACATAACACTAATCTAGTACTACCATCACCATCATACATACCTACATACCATGACAGCGCACTTGTGTAACTAGTATCATTCATGTGCATGGAACTACGATTCCTTTGTCCATTGTGAGAAGAGTCTTTTACACCCATAAATATTTACAAAATGAGGGGGTTAACATACAGATTGATCATTTACTTAAAGCATCCTCGCTGGTATTATCGAGGGCCGCTTGCTTTCTTTTCCATTCAGCAAAACGCGCATCGGGAATCGTAACATATGAGCAATCCAAAATGCGAACTTCGTCTTCCTTTTCGGCAGCTACGCAGATACGACCAGACCCTTCGTCCCATGCTATAGCAGCCACGCCACCGCGATTATTTATCTCTTCGACAATGTCTGGTGGCCCGAATGTCCGAAAGAGGGTTTTACGAAGAATCGGTTTACGCTTTCGACGAGAGATAGGAATAGGTTCGGGCTTGAGGGCCTCTTGGTATCGGGTGGCCCTAACGAATGGGTGGTTATACCGCCGTAGCCTGAGCATTTTGGGGAAGTCTGTGCGATCGTCTTTGTCCACGGTATATACGACCGCTCTGGTAGCTCCAGGCAGCACATAGGCGACGTCAGGGTCGGAGATATGGGTTGTTACATGAGCGGCCTCGTGCTTGTATTCATATTCGTAGCGGGCCGGAGTCTTGGCGGTGGCCTGTATTTTTTTTTCTGTGGGGTAAATGGCATGGTGCAAAAGTCCATCGGGCTTCTTGAGGCGCAGATAGATGGACACGGGAGGTGCGGGATCATAATAATAATACAAATCCGGTTGATCAGGGCCAGTCGGTCGTGGTACGTCATAGTCCGATATGTGAACGCTAGCAACGGTCTTTTTCAACTCGTAACCTGCTTTGTGCGTCACGACCTGCAAACCGGATGTGTCTGGGATGTTGTATGATTCTATGACTTGCACCTCCTCAGTAGGTGTATTGATGGAGCGCACAACCACCATATCCGTCTGACCGGGATACGGACGGAATGCTCGAATCCGGTGAGGCTAAGGATGCAAGTGAGTAGATAAATCGTGCCACAAAAACTTAACTCACGTAGTCCTGGTATTTAAGCCATCGCAGGGGGCAAATGGTCAACATCGTTTTTTGCAACAAGTCAATGAAAATGATTTCATTGTTGACGGCATGGATTACAGCCAAAAATGGCATGCCCTTCTTTTCGAACACCTGGAGATCCTCTATTTCGTTTTCCGATTCAACGGTGGTCAACTCTAGAAAAGGCGGAGGAGCAGAAGTGATGTTGTCGATATATTCGCGAGATTCGGTGTCAAGGTCGGGATCGGATAGTTCCTCTATTTTCTCCATGGATATGTAAAGACAAACGGATTGATAGAAAAAATCTTCAGGAGCGTCGATATCGACATCTGTCCTGGAGCTATAATCATTTGCGTCCGCCCTGCACTTGTCATCAATTCGATGTCAAAAGAGTAGAAAAAATGACAGACCAGAATGGAGCCCCGGTTCTGAACCTCCTTCGCGTGTACCCAAGGACGAGCCCATCCTCATTTCCAAAAACTTTCATAAACCTAGCGTGAACGTTGTACGCCTTCATCATCGTTGGAACCCTCGCGATTGCTCGTGGGCCCTTCGGATGATCTAGGGCATAAACCACGAGGTAGAACCGAAAGTTGCATCGATCTTTGACCGACGCAATGAGGAACTTGCCCCCGGGGAGCAGATACATGTCGAGGACTTTGTTATAAGACAACAGCAGCCTGCGACTGACAACCTTCGGGTCCTCTCTCCTAAAGTTGTCATCAACTGTTATTGCCTGAATAACCAGCTGCTCTATTTCATGATCGGTAGTTCGGAATGAGTAGCGGAAGGTCGGTCGGAGAGGCGGGACGGGAATATCCAATCGAACCAAGAAACGTCTCCAGATAATCGGTTCATGAGTGAGAAGATAAAAGGCCTTGCTAACCTATATTAGATATGAAGTAGATCAACAGGCAGAGACGAAGAGATGTCTAGTGAATTCACCTGCCGGAGACTTATGATATCTTCGATGTCAAGGTGAAGGAAGATGCAGTCAACGTAAACGTCCAGAGGGAGCCGGGAGATGTGACAAAATGGGGAGGTTTTCCTGAAGCGATCAAGGAGGATGCGTGGCACGTAGTTCGATATAAGCGATGCCATTTGGGACTTCCAAGTGTTGGAGGGGGTATCGCGTTGTCGGTGTTGGACTCGCGAGGCGGCACTTATGAATTACCACCCTGCCAGAACACCTTGTCTTCTTGACGACGCCATAGGAAAAGCTATCCATGGAGACCTTGTAAGCTCCTTGTATTCAGCCAAGCTAGTCGAAGGTTGGAGGTACAAAGAAATACAAGAGCCATAATGTATGTGATCACATGACATGACAGAATCGACTTCGTCGTCACTCTCATCCGCGCAATTTACACCAGTGCGGTATGCTCTGCCCGGGCCAGATCCAATCCTCTTATTAAAAAATATCCTGTGACCCTACGTCTCCAACATCCCTCTTGGGATAAACCTCTTTTAGCTGATTTCTACTCCCCTGAAGACATCACTTCGTTCTTGTCAACCCAACGGTTTTTGGTGGAGCCGGTTACTGGACAAATCATCCGCCCTCACGAAGTTGACAAGATAGATCCCGACGTTACCTATGATGTTGCGGGCTTCTACCTCCCTTATTGCGAGAAATGACTGTTGAGGGAGCAGGTGTGGGACTGGGTCTTTGAGAGGAAGACTGCTCTTGCCGTGAAGGAAGCCTTGGAAAAGGAAGATCCAAAAGTTACGAAATTGCTGTGGGTGGTTAGGGACAATGCAGGAAAAGACATTGGCGAATGGGAAGCACTACAATGTGAATCAGATTTGCACGTTGAATGGTTGCACTTCAGTTCTGAGCAATGACAACTACAATCTTTTTTCCATTCCAAACCAAAGCCCACCGGAATCAAGTCTAGCTGATCTGGCGCAACTGCCTGCAGCGCCTGCCACCTTCGGAAGCGGTACAATGTAAATTTGAAACTACTCGATAATTCTCGATCTGGGGAGCACAACCAAGAGAGACAACCTTGAGAACAAGAGTGTACATGTCTATGTCGATGGGGTACTCAACGCCTTCAATGTAGGGTGAGTGATGTTGCTAGTACAATGGATGGTGGGTGTTGCTTGGCTGTTGGTTTTCTTTTCTGACTGAGGCATATCATAGATCATCCAGGCGAATCCAGCATGCTTAGCGGACTTCACCACTACACGCAAGGAATTCGAGAATAGTATCATGCGATATATCCCATACTGTGATAGGAGCTCATCAATAGTGTGCTTGGCATGCGCGTAGCGTGCATGCTGCACATGGATAAGATTGGGGAGAGAAAAAATTAAATGACACCGGTATCGAACATTTCTCTTCATGTGGAGGTGTCAAAACCACTTTCTTTCTCCAAGGCAAGTTTCGACCGTTGACACATACCTATATCTGTCAGAGAAACGATAGAAACAACCGTGAGGATTGGAAATATGACATGGGATGTGGTGTTTAACATTGACAGCGCTGTCGTCGAGAAACAATCTCCAAGTATCAAGAGGTAGGGAATAGAATGGCTAACTGTACTAATGTTACAATTTCGAAGAGCAAAAATAGGCGGGCCGATCAGAACGACGAGAAGGCACGGAGGAAAAAAGTGATGTACAAGGTTTCATACCAAAGCCTCTCCAATGGTGAAATGAACATGATCACCTTCTCCCAGGGTGAGCCTGACTGGAAGCCGGGGGTCAATTCTAACGGGGGCACTTGACCCTACATAGAAATCACCACGGCTAAAATTACGAGTGATGGCGGCGGCCTCTTCTTCTGTGAGGTTGCGAGGGCGTTTATTTGGACGGAATGTAGATGTGGAGGCGCCAGTAAATGTTCCATTGTAGTCATAGTACTGCTGATGGGACAGATTGGGGGCTTGCAGGGTAGCGTACATGGGTGGAGGGGCGGTTGCGCCGAACTGAACGTTGGGTGCTACCAAGGATGGAAATACGACACTTGGCGAGGGAAGGGGAGACGGGTGGTGTGGCGACATACCAGGTGCATGGTGAGCATGATGATCTTGTGCATCAGGATCTGGATAGGCACAAGTGTTGCCCAAGCCTCGTTTGAGACAACTCTGTCAGATCGGGTGAGACGAGTGGGCGTGGACGGGAAGGGGAAAGAAGACAACGAACCTGGCATGGTAGCACCTCGCTACATCTTGTTTTGCCAGTGTGACATGCAACGCAAGCTCTGCGTACGGACGGTGCCTTTGCTGTGGTAGTAAGGAGAGAGATTAGACCCCTGGGCGGCGACGAGAAGATGGAATACGTGCGTTTACGAGTCTGGTCGGTTGTAGGAGGCGATTGTACGTCTGCAAGCTGTTGTTGCTGCTGAAGTTGCTGCTGCTGGAGTTGTTGAAGTTGCTGAGGTTCGATCGACGGCGGGGGGTCTTGGGCCGGCTCGTCAGTGGGGATGGCCGACATATCAGGCGTTCAGGAGCAACGGAGGCAAGACGGAGGTGCAAACAGGGTCTAATTTGCAGGCCAACAGCGGGCCAACAACCGTAGACAACGGGCTGCACCGTCCCACTCCGGAAGGCGTCACAGCGTTATGCCATTGTCACGCAACCGGCAATTTGGGCAACCGAGACATTCAAAAGGAAGCAAGCAATTTCTGAAATTGGCAACACAAATATGCCGACAGAACCACTCCAACCGCCAGTACCTTTTGCCGACTTTGAGTTCTCCTTCGACCCTTCCCTCTCAAATCTCTTTCCAAATCCACCTCCTCTCCCTTCTTCTGCCGATCTCTTCTCCCCTTCAGAGACAACCGATCTTTTGGGCTTCTTGGACAACTTTGGTGAACTCAATCATTGGGAATTTAACAGCACCAGCAACGACTACATCATTTCAGACTCACCGCCATCGCTTTCATACGACTACACCGCCCCCGTATCCCTAGCACCTTACTCAAATCCCCACCTCAATACTGCTCCGGAACCATCTACATCTAGTCGGCAAAGACCAAATACCCGCTCAGGATCCTCAAGGGGCAGCTTACACACCTCCAAGCTACCCGATGACTCCAACACCCACTTTGAGAAGCAGCGCCCCGCTAGCCAAGCCCGGAGTACCACATCAGACTCACCTCCATCCAACACCGGCTCGGAATGGCGCCGATCAACCTCTGCAGCACCCCGATCCAAGCCCCTCCTCTCCACCCCGCAAAAGAGGCTGAACCACATCATGTCAGAGCAAAAACGGCGCAATGCCATACGCGACGGATATGCGCAGCTCATCGCGCTCCTGGCCCCCGCGGGCTCAGCGCCTGGTCTTGGGATGCCCACACGCGGTAGGCCAAAGGGGAGTGGGAGCAGAGGAAAGGGGCAGAGTAAAGGAAAGAGTGGGGTGTTGTTCCGGGCGGTCGAGTACTGTCGTTGGCTGGAGGAGGGTCGCGACGCATTACGCGACGAGGTATTACGACTGGAGACGACAGCTGGGATTCGCCATTCATGATGATCTGACGCGTCTCTTGCCTAAGGAGGCATGAGGTACGTGCAATCCATTCATTATCTTAGCGCCCGGCGCCTATTATTTATTGCAGAGTACCCTTTGACATTCACCTCATTCACAAAGTAAATCAATATTGCGATAATGCTGTCTACATACCTTGTATTTGTTACGGAACATAAAGCTCCTTCATCACTTCTTGATTGTATCGTTGCGATGTCTATTTTTGCTCCTTTTCTCTCATGCCTCCAACCGCTCCTATACCACCGTCATGGCCTATCCCAAAGTTCGACCTTCGCGTTGAAGACCTAGGCCACGAGGGGGCTTCAATCTTCTTCGATGTTATCAACCCCATCGCTGCACTCCGAGAAGCCGTAACCGCCAGCTTCAAGTGGTTATACACCCCAGAGACCGCACCAACGAAGTACGTACTCCCCAGCACCATGTCTTCGCTTTACACTCCTAACTTAATACCAGTGTCAAAGTGATTTTGCTAGTCCTCAAGCCTATGGAAGGCGTCGCACACACGTTTGGGACGCAGTCGCATAAAGAGATTCACTTTTCTTTAGATCACATCGTCAACAGCAAGAACCGTGCACGGGAGGAGATCATAGGCGTCCTCGTACACGAGGTCGTGCACTGTTACCAATACGACGCACTCGAAACGTGCCCTGGGGGCCTTATTGAAGGCATCGCAGGTACGCACGCTTAAGTATTCTACTTTCAACATCACACGTAGTAACTCGATTTTACAGACTTTGTCCGCTTGCACGAAGGACTTGAACCGCCACACTGGAAACGGGTTCATACGGGAGAGTGGGACGCGGGGTATCAAACGACGGCGTATTTCCTGGATTGGATTGAGATCCGCTATGGGGAAGGAACGATCCGCGAGCTCAATGGGTGGATGAAAGAGAGGAAGTATCACCGGAGGGTGTTCAAGGAGCTCACGGGGAGGCCTGTTCGCAAACTGTGGAAGATTTATTGTGCGCAGCTGGCTGCGGCTGAGGTACCCGGAAAGCCAGCGTTCAAGGCTGTCGTCGACGGAGAGACCGAGCATGGAGGGCATCTTGTTGGTGAAGATTTAGACAACACTACAGTTGAGGGAGATACTAGACTTCTTGTTGGTGAAGATTCAGACAACCCTTCCGTGGATGAAAACTCCGAGTCTGAGGGTGAAGGGGATAATTGGCTTGTTATAGATGATGAACAGCCAGATTTATAGCCTCTACTTTCGCTTAATATTCACCACACTAGAAGTCCTTGTTCAGTAAAACGGGCGTTGTATCAAACAACATTTCAAACAAGCAAATCGAATTACCACAATGCGAGTTTGGGCGTAGAGTTCAATCTGACTATAGGTGATGCTTGGGCCTGTTAGATGTATTATTCCGGTTCTCCTCTGGAACGTGGGTCAGGCGCAGGTATCTCTTCTCCTCGGATGCTTGGGGCGCTTTCAATATTGCTTTGCAAGTATTGATTCTCTTTTGGAGATCTTGGGGGTAACGTTCCCATAAACAGCCAGATTTGTAGCCTCTACTTTCGATTGATATTCACTACGCGGGAAACCCTTGTTCATTAAAACAGGGCGTCATATCAAACAACATTTCAAACAAGCAAATCGAATACCATAGTATATATTAATGCGAGCTTAGGCGTAGAGTTCAATCTGGCTATACGTGATATCGGGCCTGTTAGATGCATTATTCCGGTTTTCCTCTGGAATGTGGGTCAGGCGTAGGTATCTCTTCTCCTCGGATGCTTGGGGCGCTTTTAATATTGCTTTGCAAGCGTTGATTCTCTTTTGGAGATCTGGGGGGTAAGCGTCGCCTTTGCTGATCTTCGTCTTTACTTCAATAGTGGTCAACTTCTTGAGGCCAGAGAGCACCTTAATCGTCGCCTGTTGTATGAAATGTTAATTGGATTACGGGTAGTGGTGATACAAAGTAGCGCACATCATCCGTCCACACTGAAAGTTCTATGGTTGTTAGATTTGGCGCCGCCTTCACAATGCCTACGTTATATTATCAGTCACTATTCAGGCTCTTGATAATAAGACATACGCTTCATTATCTTTTCATCAGTATAAAACCCTCTCATCTCTTCCACATACTTACAATTTTTCACAATGACGCTGACAAGCTTGCTTCCATCATCACGAATGCAATAGACAGACCTCACCTCTGGACAACACTTCAAGAGTTCATGTCCATACCCGGGAACGATCACTGTTCGAACATGGGGTAGCACGATGTTTTGAAACGCGTCTTTAATGGCCGTCGTCATCTGCGTATGAGCGTGGAGCACATGTATAGTGTGCAGGTTAGGCAACGATTGAAGGCAAGCCGTTAGCGGCGGGAGGACGACATCGGTTTGATAACGCGTCAATATCAAATTAGTTACCCTGAAGCACTTGGTTAATTCAATTGAAAGAAGGAAAGGGTGCTGCGACACACCCAACGTATTTTGCCAGATCCTTGTTTTCTAGCAATCCATCCGACTTGCGTTTGAGAGTGGTGCCGGCGTGCTTGAAAAAAGCGCATTTGACCCTTTGCCCAACACATACGTCCAAGTTCTCCCATGCCAGCGGTAAGAAAACGCGTCGAAATGCTACACATGTCTGGGATAGCGCGCGAAGGATGTCTGGGCGTTGCAGGTATACAGTTGGTAGCACTGGGTCTTCCTGTCTAGAGCGAATACCAGTGTGCGCGTCAATTGCGGGGAAGTGACTCAAGATTTCTGTTGTGAGCTCCATAGGAATGGAAAGGAACGCCTTGCCAGCATTCGCAGGGTTTTCTGCGGTTCCCCAAACTTCGAGTAAAGGAAGGGAAGACCTTTGTTTCTTGGAAGATGGCTCTGCTAACTCAGCGTCTTCGGCTTTGCGCTTTTTGGCAGGCATGGTTGGACTTTATGGTGAGCGGTAACTGGAATGGGGCGAAATTGGCTAACATGATGGTGTGTTGGCTTTTGGAATCAACAGCTGCATACACCCTCTCATGCCCACGTTTCCCCTTGTTCTCCAGATTTAACCTCTTTCCTCCGTCATATACGCTTGTGCGTCATGGATAACGAATTAATACGCGTCTGGCAGCTTGTAAACGAGCTCAGCGAGCAATTGGCGCAGAATCAAAAGCTTGCAAACACCTTGCATTCCCAGGCAGGCTCCCTGAAGGTGTGTTCAAGAAAATCCCTGCTTACGTTGGAATGAATTGTTACGAAGGATCAAGCTACCCATGCAAGCTCGGGATTTGCACTACGTCGATTTAATACAGATATAACAAAAGGTTTGCTCTTTTATTCGACACCGAACGCCTTTGTTTGACTTCGTCGTTACAGAGACCTTCGAATCTGAGCTTGAGCGCATGAATGCTCAGATAATAATAGAAAATCAAACGCTCCTACAAGAAAATAAGCAGCTCAGTGTATTGCTAAAGGAATACGAAAATACGATGGAGACCATTATGGCCAAGTTTAGAAATCATGCTGTACGTCGGACGGTACCTTACAAAAATGTATCTGACGACGTGCCTTTCTTCAGCTCGCCGCTCAAAAACACGAATTGACGCTTACACGACACTACGAAACCCTTCTCCTTGCCCGCGACTCTCAAAACCTTTCAAACGACTTGACGTTATCCACAAACATGTCCCAATCCCTTCACCGCCTCTCGCATCATCTACGTGGACTTCTTCGGACAATGGCCGGCGAGAACCCTGACGACCCACAGCATCAAAACATTGACCCAGACTACGACGGCTCAGGGTTCGGTGTTGTAGATGTGAAGGAACTGGAGACACTCCTTGAAGCTCTCGACGAAAGAGGGACAGGCGGCTACGCTGGTACCGATGGGAGAGGGGATTGGGCTATGGAACGTGAGGCTGAGATATCAAGATTGGAAAGGGAGAACGAGGAGCTTAGAGCGTTGCTGGGGATCGGCGAAGGAAGCATGGCTGCCCAAGGCGTGAGCGTGGACCTTGAACGAGTGGAGAGTGGTCGGTATTCGACTTACCTTTCCAGTTCGCTAAGGAAAGGACCACGACATTTTCAGCAAGAGGGCAGTGGGGACAGTTTTCCGCCACTCACACGGACACCGTATTTAAATTGGGACTCACCAAATGCTGCGCAGCAGCAACCGCAGGGACCTGGCAACAACGCAATCCAAAGAGTTGTTGACCTGCAGCCTGGTATGCGAATGGGACCGCAAGCTCGTAGGACGGGGATATTTGGGGCAGGGCAGCAGCGTGGTGGATTCACTGGAGGGGCCGGGCGTCAGCTGGTCATCGGAGTTGTTGGCGGCCAAGGTACGCCTCCCGGTCCACCATCACTCTGGGCGAATCAACCTGCTTCACCTGCCCCGCCGTTTATTGAACGGTCATGGCAGGCCCAGGGAGCAACGAGTATTGATATCGGGAACCGTTAGCTTTGCTTTCATATTCTTTTGGGACGGAACCACTAAGTATATATCATATTTTTTGTACCGTTTTGTAATGATGCTCTTAATTTAATGCTGTAATAGATGTAGTTTGGACTTGATGACCACCATCGATGTCCTTTGCTAAGTTGCCCCTTGAGCTTTACGAAGCAATCATATTTCATGTACCTTCTCGGGACCTCCAGTATACCGTTCTGTCTATCTCTCGAGCACTTTCTTTCTTCCCTGTCCCACTTCGTGACTTGTTCCGCTGCATTAGGATCACTCGCCCCGAGCAGGCCATTCTTTTGTACCGTCGTCTTCGCCTCAGAAATCGCCCTACACTCCGGGCAAACCTTGATGGCCTTGAGGAGGCAACTCAAGACAAGGCTGCATCGTGGATACGCGAAGTCTTCATTGAATCGTGGTCGGTCGACGCAGACGTGGTTCTCAATCTCATAAAACTCATTCCTCGACTTAACTTGTTGGACCTATGGATCGGTCCCAACAACTTCACTCCAGAACATTTGGAGGAGCTATTTGAGAAGCCTATACCCGGACTAATTTACCTTTCGTTGAGGTTCAGACCTTAGTGAGTGGGAGCGAAACGCGCTAATCATCTCTCTATTAATCTACACTCTCGGCAGTGTCCAGAAGGCTAATTACTACCAATTTTTGAAGGCATGCTTTTCCGTTTTCATCGCGATTTGCATTCACTGAAGAGGAATCTTATCAGGGTGCATATTTTGATTCAACCCTCATCGCGATTTCCCGATGGCCGCCCTCAGACCTCGCTACCATCTCTATTGTTCAGGATCCAGTCCCTGCGGAGAAACAGTCAAGGCCAGCTTTTGCTCAGCCTATCGTCTTTTTTCGACTGCAGCCATCTGTATCCACCCTCATCCACTCGGAGTCCTTGTCCTCGTCCCTCACGTCTGTTCGTCTCCGTGTCCCTTTACGGCCGGTAGCAAGCGCTCTCTGTTTGTCGGCGTCAGTATCCCTTGCACCTGATAATCCCCCACTAAACAATCCCGAGCTGGAATTCATTGACCTGTCCACATCCGCCGTACTTGAGCAAGAAATCGACACCTTTTCCGTGCGTTTCAAGACCCTAAAACACCTTATATTAGACGGGTGCGGTCTTTCCGCGATGCGCGAAGGAGAGTGGAGTGCGATAGGAAAGCGTTGTGCCCTTGCGGGCGTACAGAGGGCGAGAGAAAGAGAGAAGACGTTGAAAACTTGGTTAGAAACCTGGCTGACAACGGCTTCTGTCGGAAACGACGATGTTCTTGCTGGTGCGGCTGCAGATTTGAGTATCCACGCAAGGAGGCCCAGACGTGGTCGGCGAGGACTTGCAACCGCCACCATTTCGCTGCGTTCGTCATCCCCTGACGCAGCGTCGCCTTCTCGACCCACCTTTTCAAAACGGAGATTCGAGATCCCCAAAATTCGCATCCTCCCATCCCTTCCTACGCTGACCACTCTGTCGATGACAGTTTCTTCGATCAAGCCAGACATGTATCCTGTTCTTATTACAGAGTTTGAGGCTGGATGGGCTGAGGGCGTCGCTCAATTGGCTGTCACTCGTGCGAGACTCCGAGCTAGTGCGAGTAATGGGGTTAGGGTGGTCCGTTTTATGAAAGGCAGCGAGTCCAACTCGCAGGATGGGGGCCGCGAAGGGTTCGAAGGGTTGGAGGACATCAACAAGGACGACCAAGCTGCATTTGACATGCCTGTGGAAACGAGTGATGGGAGAGACATATATCAGGCTCCTGTTCTTTGCCTTGCTGGTGATGCAGAAGTAGGACACAGAAAGGGCTGCGGACATGCAGTAGCTTCTCGAATTTGGGTTGGTTAATCTTATCGAACAGCATCTTATCTTATCTCCGAGCATTTGCTGCGTCATGATCACATAATCATTCCTCTTCCCCTCCATTCAAATGTCATCCGAGTCCTCGAGCGCAGCGGCCCCCGCGAAACACGCTGATTCTTCCTCTCGGCTGCCAGTTACCAAGGTCACCGCGTTGGCACGACTAAAGACCTTTACTGGAACAGTTATCTCACGCAAGGACAAGGGCACACCAATCGTCTTTCCCCCGCCATCGTGGGACCTTGATGATAAGGCCATTCATGAAAGCTTATGGTCTCGAAAGGGCAATAAGAAAGTCGCTCAAGCTCCTGTTGGCAGTAATAGTGTCAAAGAAAGTGAAAAACATCCAGAACCTATGACGTTCGCGAAGAAAATACAAGCGATGATTGAACTGCTTCCAGTCCCAAGTGCACTGGCGTCTACGTTGTCGATCGCACCTGCGACTGCTCCCGAGATCACTCCTGCAGATGAGGGCAGGACAGGATCTCCCATACCCCCCGGTATGGATGACGGAATGATTAAGATGTTATCGTCGGAGGACTTAATGAACGGGAAGAGGAGTAACAAGAAAGGAGTAGAAAGGCAAAGTGTTTGGGATACCCTCGCGGGTATAAATCACGACGTGGACGACCACGGAATTTCACAACGGCCTAGACCTTCCAAAGTCGAGGAGCAGGAGGATGGCATTATGATGTATGTTCCACTTGAACCAAATGAAGGGTCGGAGGTTGAGCTGGCGGAGACGGAGTCGGTGCTGGAATATGACAAGACGCCGTCTCATAAGCGGTCGCAGTCCGCGTTGGAAAACGACATTACCTCTGAGGAGCCAAAGCCAGCGCGCACCGATATTGCTGTTGAGAAGAAAGTTTGGGTACCATCAACAACGCAGATCTCCGTCTTCACGACGTGGTGGGGATACAGACTTTATCTTCCCCCGCCCATTATGGAGAAACTCGGTTCACATTCCCTCAAGGCGACTGCACGAGCTGCCATGATAACAAGCGCACTGAAATGGCTTCTCGGAAAAATTCCCATGATGTTCGTCCCAGCTCAGCTTAAGCCAGCTGTGGCACTTTTGAAAAGATTGAGTCCCGTGGTTGGCTATGTTGGCATTTTCATCGCGTGGAGTTGGGATAGAGTACGTGCTTGCGACGAGGGTTTGTTGTTTTGGTCCCCTATCTTGCCATACATATCTCACGCGTGAAATACCTAGGGAACGGAGTGGTTTTAAGCGCTACTTGGCTCCTTCCAGTCGCCCTGCTGCCAATGGCTTGGGATGCAGGACATATATACGGTCCATCGTTGCCAAAGCCTGAAGACACCGAAAAGGAAGTGTCGAAGCCGTCAAAGAAAGACGACCCACCTCAGAAAAAGAGGAGATCATATTTTCTATGGTAGCTTGAGGATCCTACTCGTGTTCAACTATTTTTTGCAACGAAACACGGATGCATTCATGACATATCGGGTTTATCGAGGGGCGTTTTCGATCTTTGCGATATCCGTAGGTTTCAAGACACAGGCGATTTTCAGAATTCAATGATTGGCTCACGGCGAACTCGAACTCTTGGTCTCTCGCGTGAGTCGCCGCCGCCACCTGATTGACCTAGAGTTCTCGAATTCGGGCTTTCGACGGCTTCACCCAACTGGTATCATGGCTTCGATTCTTTTTTCTTTCGCTGATCATGTCGCATGTCTTTAATCGTGTGTATCGACGACGTAAAATAACATGCATACCCCAAATCTGACAGCCAACGCCAGCCACCAATGTCATGTTTCTCTTTCACAGATCAGATATCTAGGGATCAGTGTGGTCTTGACAGCTAGCTACTTGACTCCTTTCAATCGCCCTACTGCTAACGACTTGGGATGGAGGACACATATACGGTCGCTCACGAGACGTGAAAAGGAAGACAAAGAAGCGTCAAAGCCGTCAATACAACACCGCGCAAAAAAGAAGAAATCTCAGGTTTTATGAACGCTCCATGCTCGTGTCGTGTGATGGTGATATGGAGTTGAGTCGTGTATTCACACTTCTCCTCAGCGATAAGGTGGAGGTATTCATGTTATATCGGCTTCATCGATTCCGAAGCGGCCTTTCCAACTTCTGCGTTATCTATGTATACGCTTCAAGACGCGAGTGATTCTCACACTTCATTTTTACCTCGCGGCCAACTCGATCGTGGTCTTTTCGCATGTCGCGGCTTCCAGCCTGTCGAATTCAGCAAAAAAATTCCGGTACTTTGAATTCTTCGACGGTTTCACGCAATTGGTGCTAGGGTCATGAAACGGGTTTTCGTTCGTTAATGAAGGTCTGGAAAATGTGGTACGTCTTCGATTGCGTGAACTGACAGCCGACGCCAACCACCGGCTATGTCGCCTTTTCAAACGGTACCAGGGCCTCGAGTGGGTTTTCGTTCTCTGATCATGATGAAGTTCTTGACGTTGAAATGTCATTATGTCGAGCTCGACGACGTAAATTAACACGGTACCTCAAGTCTGATAACCGACACTGACGCCAACCGTCATATGTCATGTCATTATTGACCACTCCCCACGATGCATGGTTATCATTTTACGTCAAAGGGTTTCCTTGTACCTCCTGGCTGTTGACTTCCTCCCTTTGGATCAACGGACTCACAGCGATTACCCCAGATTTTTCTCGGCCCGGTCTGAGAGCAGAAAGTAGAGTTCCGTCCGTGGACCGCCTTCCGTGGGTCCAGACTTCAGAAGCCTGATTACCTCCTCGACCCCAAGATAGTCAACTCGAGGAGTTATTAGGTATGTTCTCCCAATCAACGTAAACATATCCATCTAATCGTATCACCGAAGATCCTCCTAGAAAACCGGAGTTTCGGCGTCAATCTCCAGCGTCGATCACTATAAGGAACGACCTTGGCGGGGTCACCTGGCCTCCACCATCTGCTTTTGTTATGCCGGCCGGGGTAAAGGCTCCAATATATCGTTTCGGAGTTGTCGTTTGTAGCAAACACGAGGCAATGGACAACAAAGGACTCGATGAGAACACAACAAGGTTGTCTGGGGTGTAGTGGTTGTTGTATTACCATGACATTTCGAGTTCGCGCTGATCAGACGTCGACTTTGCAACTTGCGTGGACAGTGGCTCCACTGAAGTACACTTTGTTGGCATGGGGTTCGGAGCACGGTTGGAAATGAAGCTGATTGGGGAAAGGGGGATGGGGAGCCAGCGTCATCTCCATGGGCTAAATTGGGTTGGGAGCTATGGCGTACCGGTGCGTTGTTTACAACTTGCTACAACTGGCCTACGCGCTCATATTTCGAATTTAATCCAGAGCCGAGGGCGTATGATGATCATGGCAGTGCCTTGAAGTAGTTCCGTGAACGTCGTCCTCTGGGTGCACGCTGCTCGTCCCTTGCGTGCATACGCGCTGGACTGAGGCGATGTAAGCCCTTCTTATCGCGCTATCACAACAAACGCTCGCATGGTTTGACACCTCGCGTGCGATGAGTCAGGTTTGGACTTTGTTGAATCAACTTCTGTCTGTTCGCCATCAAACATATTCAAGATGGTGTATAAGCAATACTGCGCCCGTCGGAGCCGTGGAGATTCAGCGTGAACGCTGGGTGTTTCGTCTATAGATATGTTGATATGTTATCTGTTCTCCACGGGTGAAGGGTCAGAATGAGGTGGCTTTTCATCCGTCATCACGTACGTAGGCTTCAATATCTAGACGCCCCGCGAAGGTTAAATGAAGTCTGAGCCTGTGGACATAAGATAACATACATCGCGAAGTGCCTCGTTAATCTCCTAAATACTACTTCCTTTGTCTTCTCTCGGGGCAAGTTGACGAACGTTCCTTGTTGATTGTGAATTCGCGGACTTGAGAGTTCTTTTGTTACGGTTAATAGGATGCCATGGCCGAGATAATCAAGTGCAAGTCGACTCCACGCCCGGAGTGGCCGCGAAGGGTGTAAAAGCCAACTACGTCGAATCCTTGCATGTGTTTACTGCTCCACGATAAGTGGACTTGTGTGTGTGAAAGTGGTGATAGATAACGCGTTGGTTGGGTGGTCAACAAAGCAACGCGTTGACACGCATAGCGCCGCAAAGGCAGAAACTTTAATATAAAGATAGTGAGATATAGATGTCGGATGTGTGGGCGTACCATGTACGTGTGTGCAGGGAGTGGTGGGTCCGGGTTGTTGCGTGCGCACTATAAAGAAAACGCCGAGTTTGGACGTTTTTCCGTGGCAGGTGAAAACATGTAGATAGGTGGATAAGAATGAGTGCGGTAGCATATCGTAACTCCGCACTTGGGTGCGGGGTAAGTTTAACCAGTGCAGTCGAGTGCTTTTACCGAGCTATGATTATCCCACCCACTGAGACCGCGAAGGAGAACGCCGTGCTAATTCCGCGCTTCTTGATAGAGAGAATGAGTGACCGGGGTGAAGGAAGGCTGAGATTGAGCGGTTGCAGGTGATGTTTGTCGAGGTCAAATTGGATAGACGCCATGGAAATGGAAATAGGAATGGCGGAGAGGCATATAGGAAGATGTTTGAAGTAACCGGATTGGCTGATAAGGACGGAAAGAGCCGATCTCAAAGACCATCATAACCATTTGAATAAACCCATTAGAATAAACCAAATCCAATCCTGCATGCCTCGAGGCCCTTTATATCTCTTTCATCTCCCACTTGTCTCAATTTTCCTCCCACCTTCATGCTCGCTCTCCGCCCCACAGACCCCGCACGTCCCCCGGACATGCTTCAGTGTCGTGGACGCTCCCGTCAAGTCTCACACACTGCTCTTGCACGCCAAGCGTCAGAGGAACGCTGCTATGCTGTTGGGGCTATACATCACTCACTCCTTACACGCTCAACCCCGGAACGGAACAACTCACAACAGCCCTGTCTGACAGATGAAAAACGTACCATCTCTCCTTTCACTCATCCACCTCCACCCCCGTACACCGACAACCTTCCTACTGTCAATAACTCTCCACCCGTGCCCGAACCCGAGGTTATGCCAATAGCCGCTCCCGTCCCAGTGCGAGCCGCATTCACTCCGCACTTTATCCATTCAGAGTCACCCTCTCCTCCTAGTTCTGCTTCCATGTCGCCTGACTACTACGACTCGCCCCCGTCCCCACCGCGTTCACTAGAAGACCAGGTTCACGTGGCGTATGCACACGACGACATTCACTTAGCCAAGATTCTCCTTCTACGCCTCAAGGGGATAGAAGTCACATCAGACGATGACCCACGCATAGCCGAGGTCCGTGATGAGGATTTTGATTTTTGCTTTGTGCCCAATGGAGGTTTGATGTTGGATGAGAGGGACGAGAAGTGGATGATGGAGCGACAAAGAGAGGAGAGGGAAAGATTGGACCAGAAGAGAAGGTTAGAGAGGTTGAAAGCTTGTGAACAAATTTGGGTGGACGTGAAACGGCGGCTCAGGGAGGAGAGGGTGATGGTTTTGAGGAGGCGAGAAATGTCGCGAATAAGGGAGGAAGAGAGGAGGAGAAAGCGCGAGGAGGAGCAGAGACGGTGGGCGGAGGAGGAGCGAAAACGGGAAAGAGCCGAGGTGGAGAGGGCTGCTGAGAGGGCCAATGCGCGTGTACGGGCGAGGGCAGAACGCAAAGTCGTTTCTTACCATTTCTTGCAACCATCCGATGACTCTTCGAGTTCGAGCGAGCAGCGATCTTCTCCGTTTGTCTACAACTTTATGGTCTCCACCAGCTCTCGGACCATCAAGACCCTAATTTCCTGTTCTCCACCCAAACCCATTCCACAGACACGGCCTCACTTCCAGACCCCTTCTTTTGACGATTCGCGATGTATCCCCTTTACCGACGTCCTCAAGAGCATGCAAGGGCCCCTCTTCCCCCTTTCCCGTGAAGAGCGCATGCAATGCAATGGCAGCCCTGCTCGTAGCAGGTCTTCCACACGCAGTCGTCGAGAGGTCGAATTGCTGCAGTCGCTGCTGTCCAACGTTGAGTGCAAACGAGGCGAACGGAGTAAGCAGCAAGTCAAGTTACGGAGACCTGTGAGCGCATGCGCAGCTTGCTCTGCTTTTGGGTCATTGCCTTCCCCTGCTTTACCTTCATCACCTACTTCTAGCGCTGGTTCGCTACCACGCTCGAGTTCTTGGTTGTCATTCCGATCGTCCTCCTCGTCCCCCACATCATCAGCGTCCACAATCGTCACTACTCCCTCCACATCACCTGCCACATCAGCAAAAGCCAGCTGGTTCATAACCACCACAGTCCCATCCTTCGCATCACGTCGTCCCAAAGCAACAAGCGTGACAATACCTGCGCCGGAACCAGTTCATTCATGCCACTCGCATTCCCACCTCACCCCCATCGCACCCTCGGAAGGTCCGTTATCAATAGCGCCGCCTTCTTCGGAACGCAAAGCTTATTTTGCGACTCGGGAACACGAGGGCGCTTCACGCGGTGCTCGTGAGGCGCGCAGCTCGCCGACGAGGAAGGAGTGTTCGAGTGGAGTGGTGGTCCGACGCATGTCACAACTTGTGGAGCTCGCGAGGGGGCTCCAGAGTGCTTACATGACGGCAACGCTATTCAGTCCGTACGAGTCGTTTGAGGAACCTCGGATCGGATTTGGTGCTGTTGCGATGTCGAAGGTGGTGCATGATGGGGGGGAGGGTGAGCAACAACAACGGGAGATGAAGAAGAGGCTAGCGCCAGCAGGATACCGCGTGTGTGCAGGGGACGTGGCTGCCTTTTTGAGTCCTGCACGATCCGCTTTTCCTGCTTCCTCTTCGGGCGATACGCTTCCGCTCTTGGGCACTCATCAAGAGCCTGAGGAAGGCGAGCTCGATCGAGAAGATGACGTCTTTTATACTCTAATGCCACGGTACATTCCCCTGAACTCCTCTTCCTCCCCCTCCCCATCCTCCTCTTCGTTGTCACCGCGCACCGTCCTACCTAATCCGCTCCCGTACCCACTCGTGTTCAAACCTATTCCGGCACCGTCGCGGTCCCCATTCTCGATGCACCTTCATACGACTTTCCCGTCCTCTGCCTCTGTATTCAGGAATGGGAGTACGGGCGTGGTTATCCGGGAGAGGGCGGTGGGGAATCCGATGTACCTACGCTTGAAGGCGCTGCATAATATTGTGTGGACGCGCGGGGTGTTGTGGGAGGGCCGGGCGAGGGAGACGTCGTTGGGGGGTGGGAGGGAACGCGTGCTGGGTGTGGCGTGTGAGGGTGTTGGGAGGAGTGCCTTGCCTGTCAGTCTTGTGTGCCGTGGGTAGAGTGGTTGATTTCTTTCTTTCTTTTTTTTTTCTCTGGGGTCTTCGAGTGCACATACTATACAACCCCTAATGGTTTTTACCTCTTGTCGCATCTTTCGTCCTGCTTACTCGCTTTCTTGCATATCATTTGTATTCTGTAGTCATAACACAATTCATGGACTGTACCTTACTTCTATATATTCTTAACTTGCCTGTTCGTACAGTAGGCAACAATTATAGACGAACACGATTTCTTTTGCTTCACCTTGGCGTTGAATTCATCAACCATATTTTGCCGAATCCAGTTTGCAAATGTTATGATGACCTGAACTCAACCTAAACTACACGTTCGAGAACTCAACGGAGCACTTGATGGCGGCTCAAGTCAGAGTAACTGGCTGCTCAAAATCCCCAACGGCTCTTGTACTCAGGCTGGAACGCCGACGACGATGTTGAGGACATTTGCCACTATACCTCTGGGGGCTATCACCCCATGCCCCCAGATACCGGTCATGGCGCTTTTTCCACCGTACAGTGGCTAGCGTCTGCTCAGCACCATCCTGCGCAACAGTAAACGTGGCCTCCTCAATGACTATCGCGAGTGACTCACTTATTTGAGACGCTATGTCGCACTCAAGGTCTGCGTTGCCGATGCCGATCCTCAGCGTGAATTAGATGTTTTTAGGCGGCTCCCAGCGATGAAGAGCATCATGTGCTACGGCTTCATGACAGCTTCGCAATTGATGGCCCTAATGGCACACACGCTGTACTTGTTTTCAATGTCCTAGGTTTATTATTGCACACAGTTGCTCCGCTTGCACGGACTTACTGGAAACCGCGGCAACTCTGTCGCGAGGTTGCTCAGGGGCTGGCCTTTCTTCACCGTCATGGTGTTGTACACGGAGGTTAGATCATTTCCGTTCTATTTCCAGCATTCAATGGAACTAATGGGAATGGATGGGCTACAGACCTCCACACGGGAAATATTGGCGTGTCCATGCCACAACTGGACGAAATGACTGAGCAGGACCTCATCGACCGCTTTGACCCGCCCGAATGCACAATAGTTTTCCATCGTCAGACGCCCGCACGGCTGGAATCCCTGCCTTTGTACCTTGTCCCGCCGACGCAAATCTCCGAACTCCTTCTGAAGCCAGCTGATGGACTCCTCCTGAAGCCAGCTGCTGAACTGCACATTGAGCTACTCGATTTAGGAAATGGTATGCATTAGACGAGAATGATACTCGCCGTGGGCTCACGTTAGCTTGGTAGCTACAATTGTCGGAAGCAAGTCCGCACCTCCTGCCTGCACACCTGCAGCGGTATGTGCGTCAGAGATCAAGTCACTACCTCGGTCATCACCCAACCACAACCGCGAACGACATCTGGTCTCTGGCTTGCATGGTATGCACAATCCCCGCTCCGGTTTACATGTTTATGCCCCTCTAACACTTACGTTGACAGATGTACGAAATCGTCTTTGGCCCATCTTTGTATCACCCAATAACATCCTCCTGGGCGCGATGGCATCCGTCTGCGGCCAAGTCCCGTCGTCGTGGCGCAGCTTTTGGGATTCAAACGAACGACTCTGCAAACTGGGTGATTAGTGGTCAAAATTCCTGATTCCTTGCCTGCACTGACTCATCGTCTTGCAGATATTTCCCAGGAAGCGGCCGACCAGAAGTGGCAGGAGGAGATGGATTTTTTTTTCAAGTGAAGCTGCGAGAAAAGGTGCTGCAAGCAGCAAAGAAGATTTTGCTATCTTTTGTGATCTTTTACGGAGGATGCTCAAGATAGATCCAAGCGCTCGACCAACTATTGAGGAGGTACTGGCGCACCCGTGGCTCACCTAGACATCATCGGGATCTCAGCTGATGGAAAACTGTCATTTGCGATTAGAGATACCTTGTACTTGGAAAGGGTTCAACAACACCCAGAAAGGAAACGAGCGCGCGAGATTTCGTCCACGCCGCAAAGTCGAACTCTGAAAATGACAACACCAGTCCGTGACATCCATTCCTGTCGACGCACTTCAGCGCTTCGCAGCACATCCTCTTGCATTCTGTTGTGTTTATGGGCTCGGGGAGCACCTCTTTACGGCCCGATATAAGCCTGGAGTATTTATCACTAAGGCATCTGCTTTGTTCACTTTCGATGGTCAGGGTCATTCTTGCTTGCGCATTTTTGTGAGTTACTTGACCCCCATTCCTCTGTGGTTGACCTATTTCATCGGTAGACCCCCAATTTTGCGAGGACTGCGAAGGTTTCGTTATGCAACTTGAACCTGTCATCCCAGGTTTCACCACCCCTATCAGTTGCAGACAGTCTCCTCACGTTCCAGCATTTCAATTGTGCTGGACTGGCCACCGCTTCTGGTTTCGATGTTGCATACTGTTGCGCGACCCTTAAGACATGGGGAGTGCCTACATTTACAAACTCGCACGAGGCTCGTTTACTACGATGGTCCAAGGAGATAACATCAGAGATGGTAGTAATTCAGCATGTGATAGTCAGGGCAAGAAACGTTTGCAGCAGAAGATTGCGACCTACAACAGTGCACAGACGCTGAAGAACTGCACGTTTACGACATGATTTCATCCTTATAGATGCATAATATGAGGGAGCGCCAGCCTCAAGCCCGTGCGCTGAAGGCATCCAGAACCTAGGAGAGTCAGAGCGTGCTTGATTGAGAGTAGTCCATGCCGTGGACACAGTGATTGCGCACCCACGAATTTCGAAGCGGCCTTTTTGTTTGCTTTTTGTTCAACTTCTCACTCATACACGCTTGCAATGACCATCGATTATAGACGATCGCGATCGCTTCACCCTCGTAATCGCTTGCGGATTTGAAGAACTACTGTTTCCAGCATGGCCTTGACTACGTGTTCCGGTTCTGGATAACGGATGCCCACCCGAGGACTTGAATGCTTGAGCGCGGCTCAATATGTATGGAGGTATCAAGTAATGTCATCTCGCTTGGAATACTTCTTGGCGTGTAACGCTGCCATTACACTAGAAGTCGGCCCTTGTCAATTACGGCATTGTAAGTGCGACCGAACCTTGGACCTGACCTCGAGCACGGCATGCCTCCGACTTTGGAAGCTACGCACCAGTACGCACCATTACCAACGTACGTTCAGGACTCAAAAAGCATGCAACTCAAGAGGGTTCTTCAGGTAGAGTTCTGTTTTGTCTACCCTGAACTAGATGTTTGAGCCGGCCACCTGTTGTCTCCGTGGCTTTCCACCTAGGGAAGTTACCAAGAATGTGATATGGGTTACTTTCGGTTATAACTATTAACGATAGGTATTGGGCACACGTTTCCACCCTCGGCGGAGGTTTACGTCTGATGATTGAGGTAGTGTGCCAAATCCATCATTTCCATATTTCTTTTGCCCAGCTTCTAAGGCGGTTGAGCCCACTAGAAACCCCGTTGTCTCGCAGGCCGAGAGTTTACCCATTGTTTGGCTGCTCCATTCGTTCCAAACAACGTTTTATCTAGATCGGAGTGTGCTCCGGTATGAAGAGCACACCGCAGGGACGAGCAGAGAGCGCCTGGCTTCTGAAAGGGGTTTGACATATGCCGGTTCTCCTGCGGAGCAGAGTGCTGACGAGAAGTTGAGCCACGTTTTGCCCAATGAGCTTAGTGCGGACCACTAAACACTTCTACGACGTTAGTTGAATCCAATTTTGGAGACAACTCAATCAGCGGCTGCGAAAAATAAAATGACTCTAACCACACACAGAATTACGCAACCGTTACCGTTTCTTGAAGGACGAATTTGAAGCATTGGTAAGTAAGCACTTGGCTCGTGGATGAAAAAATTTGACAGCCTTTTCGTTTGGTGTGCTGGAGCACAATTCAAGCTTCGGGGTATGGCTAAGGACGGAATTATGCAAACGGCTGTAAGCGGTATGAGGGTTACCGTTTACGGTGAGGTTTTGGCGACCCTTGATAATGCTGCACAAACATGCGTTTCTAGGTGTGCCGCCTCACTTTTGATATGCCGATCACAAAATGGCTTATAGTGATAAGGAACCTATTTTATATCCGGTCAAAGTAATCGCTCCTTACTCAGCACAGATTTAAAGTGGGTCGCGGGCGATGTGTGGGTCAGGGTTAATATAAGATCAGAAGGAGCTCCAGGTATAAAGGGAGTGACTTCCCATCCTTTCCTTGAACGCGGTCCGACCCCACTTGCCTGTTCAATGGCTGATGCTCTCATGGATGTCGGTAACCTTAATGACGGAGAGAAGCAGCATACCCCTGGATCAACAACCCCCAACACCCTAATTTCACAACAGGTCGATGTCGCTCAGGCTGAAGCAGAATTCAACGCCCTCTCACGACAACTTACGAAACGCTCTGAACTAGCGAGGCAGCAAAGCAAGAGTCAAAGTTCTGTAACAGCTACCCTACAACAAGATGTCGAGAAAGCTCGTGTCGACGAGTTTGATCGCTTCGACCTACGCGAATATCTCACGTCTTCCAATGACGCGAATCAAAAAGCTGGCATAAAGCACAAGGTTTGCAGCGTGGTTACTTTACGATTAATGGGTCTAATATCGCGCGCGCTTCAGCACGTAGGTGTCGTGTGGGAGGACTTGCAAGTAGAAGTAATGGGTGGGATCAATAGCAAAGTAATGAAGTTTTCCTTTCATGCCTTCAACACGCTGATCTCGTCATAGAGATACGTCGGAACACTGGGAGGTTTGCGCATCAATGAGCTCCCTTTGACTTCATACTGAACAGAGTTATTTTTAGGCGCCATTCTGGCATTCTTCATGGTGCCCATCTTATGGATATGCACTCTCATTAGGCTTGTAATGCCGGTGAAAGAAGAAACTGCAACGAACGTCATCCTTCACAAGTCCGTATTTCCTTTCGCGTAACTTAATTCACTGGCTAAATCACAATGCAGATCTTCTGGCGTTCTAAAACCTGGCGAAATGTGTCTTGTCCTGGGTTGTCCAGGTGCAGGATGCACGACGTTTCTGAAGACGATTTCGAATCATCGCGAAGGTTACGCGAAAGTTACTGGTGACGTCCTCTACGCTGGCATCGATGCTACGGAGATGGAAAAGTATTACAAGGGCGAAGTTGTTTACAATCAAGAAGGTGAGAAATTTTTGACCTTTCATGCCCATCACACCCTGACGTGCGGCATACCAAGACGACATCCACATCGCAACGCTTACCGTTGCTCAGACACTCGCATTCGCCCTATCAACGTCAGTGTATCCGAATGACTTTTAAGAGCTGGCGTTGATACCGTTGCGTTCCAGAAAAACACCAGGTCCAGGCGGCCGTTTACCAGGAGTTACGAGGAAGGAATTTGACAAAGAAGTTTTGGACACTCTACTTCGGATGTTGAACATCTCACACACAACGCAAACTCTTGTGGGAGATGAGTTTGTCCGGGGTGTTTCCGGGGGAGAGCGCAAACGTGTCAGCATCGCAGAAATGATGGCCACTCGTGCGCGCGTCCAGTGCTGGGACAACTCTACTAGAGGATTGGACGCATCAACGGCCCTCGATTTCATCCGAAGTCTGAGGATAATGACGGATGTCCTTGGACAGACCACATTTGTCACATTGCGAGTGGTCTTTTCTCTCATGTTATGGATAATTTGGCTCATTCCTTACTTAGGTACCAAGCAGGAGAAAGTATCTATGAGCTTTTTGATAAAGTCCTGGTACTCGACGAGGGCCGTCAGGTTTTCTTTGGTAAGCCCTCTGAGGCTCGAGCGTATTTTGAATCATTGGGCTATAATCCCCTCCCTCGGCAAAGCACGGCCGATTATCTTACGGGGTGCACCGACCCGAACGAACGACAATTTTCTGCTGGACGATCCGCTTTAACTGTTCCGTCAACGCCTCAGATGTTAGAAGATGCATATTTAGACTCAAGATATGCTCGCGATATGGTCGATTCTCGCGACAAGTACAAGCTTCACATGGAAACTGAGAAGACGGACCAGGAAGCTTTCCGCGAAGGCGTCATCTCTGATAAAAAGAAAGGGGTCTCCCAAAAGAGCCCTTACACACTTGGCTTCACCGGTCAGGTCAGGGCGTTGACGTCACGACAATTCCAGATGAGATTGCAAGACAAATTTCAGCTGTACACAAGCTTCACCTTGTCCCTTGTAAGATACGCGGATACTGCCGTTTTCGCGTTTTTAATTCGCTCTGCTGCTAGGTCCTTGCACTCGTCATAGGTGCAGCGTATTTCAACCAACCTTTAACATCTGCTGGCGCTTTCACTCGTGGGAGGTAAGTCATACAAGATTACAAGGTTTCTGGATTGCCCGATGCCAACTTTTTTTTTTCAGTGTCATCTTCGCTGCTCTTCTGACGACCTGCCTGGATGCTTTCGGAGAGGTGAGCCATCTTATTTTACCTATATGCTACACTGTTATAAACGGAATGCTCTCAGATGCCGATGCAAATGGTTGGAAGGCCGATTTTACGAAAACAGGTACGAAGTTTTCACATTCTACATATCCATCCACTGAAATTTACATGTTATCAGACAAGCTACAGCATGTACCGTCCCTCTGCGATAGCAGTAGCTAACACCTTAGCCGACGTTCCTTTCTCGGCTGTTCGAGTGCTCATCTTCAATATTGTGGTCTACTTCATGTCTGGATTGTATCGTTCGGCGGGGGCGTTTTTTACCTTCCATCTGTTCAACTATATGGCGTATCTCATCATGCAAGGCTTCTTCCGCACATTTGGCCTGATGTGCTTCAATTTTGACTCAGCATTCCGCCTGGCCGTGTTCTTCATTCCCAACATGTAGGTGTCATCTCATCGTTGATTGACAACTTTCACTCAGTCATTGACAAGCATTGAATACACGGGCTACATCATTCCGGTCACCCACATGAAGAGATGGTTATTTTGGATCGTAAGTCTTTCTTTTATATTCAATTTATCCTGGTCTAATATACAGGCAGTATTACGCGAATCCAGTCGCTTATGGTGAGAGGTAGTTTCGTCATCTTTTTGCAATTTGTTGTTTACCCTTTGCCTAGCATGGCAAGCTTGTGTGGAAAACGAATTCATGCGAATATCGGTAATTCCAGTCTTAATAAAACATTTCCTCAGCATCTTACGATATTTGGCAGCTCATCTGCGATGGGCAAGGCATAATCCCCCGGAATGGACTCGGTCTAACGCAGTACCCGTAGGTCTCTGGAACAGTGCGGGAGTTACGGTGCTGACGAAAGTAGAGATCAACTTGGCCCAAACCAAGCTTGCACTCTGTTTGGCGCCAAGAGCGGCAGTGACATCATTTCTGGTGTTGATTACCTTGCGGCTGGTTATGGCCTGGACGTGAACGATCTCTGGCGTCGTAATCTTACCGTCTTGATAGGGTTTTTTCTCTTGTTTCAGCTCACTCAGATTCTGGTTCTTGAGTTTGTTCCTGTGAGCCCTCGTCAACTGAATGTTCCAAACCGGTGGCTAACTCTATATCAGCAATATGGGCTCGATCTCTCCGTCAATATCTTTACCAAGGAGACAGAAGAAATCAAGCAGCGCAACGCTCAGCTTCGAGAAAAAAAGCTCCAACGGGATGAGAAAGCAGCAACCCGTGGGAATATTCAGACGCCCGAGAAACGGCGAAGGTAATCCACAGAGGAACTTTCGGAATATTTAAATTCTGATGTCTTCTATAGCAAGGAGACTCTTCAAGGGCAAGGTAGAACATTTACATGGGAACGACTCAACTATCATGTCCCAAGTCCAAACGGTCCGCTTCGGTTGCTCCACGACGTCTACGGCTACGTGAAACCTGGGACTTTGACGGCCCTGATGGGAGCAAGCGGCGCTGGTACGTGGTAGAACAATATTTTTTTTTCGCCGCAACTTACATGGAGCTGTAGGAAAAACGACATGTCTGGATGTTCTCGCACAGCGCAAGAATTTAGGCGTGATAACGGGCGACGTTCTTGTTGATGGGAGGCCGTTATCGTCTGATTTTGCTAGGGGCACGGCATACGGTGCGTTTGAAGTATTTCACCTACCTAAACCTTCCTGAAAATGACATCCGTTCAGCCGAACAAATGGATGTGCACGAAGGAACTGCTACCGTTCGAGAGGCAATGCGTTTTTCTGCATATCTTCGACAACCAGAAACAGTGTCCATCGAGGAAAAGAACCAATATGTAGAGGAAATGATTGATCTTCTTGAGTTACAAGATCTATCAGAGGCCCTCGTCTTCAGTCTCGGCGTTGAAGCCCGCAAGCGCTTGACCATTGGAGTGGAACTGGCCAGTAAACCAGAACTCCTCTTGTTCTTGGACGAACCAACGTCAGGCTTAGATGCACAGAGGTGAGTGCATGTGGAATTAGATTGTTCCTCAACTAACTCAAGTTGACCGTAGCGCGTGGAATCTTGTCCGATTCTTGAGAAAGTTGGCTGACCAGGGTCAGGCTATTCTTTGCACCATCCATCAACCATCGTCCCTGCTATTTGAAAGTTTCGATCGTCTCCTTCTGCTCGAAAGAGGCGGAGAGACAGTTTACTTTGGAGATATTGGAAATGATTCCCGACTTATCCGCGAATATTTTGCTCGACAGGGAGCAGTTTGCCCGCCAAATCTTAACCCAGCGGAATACATGCTGGAAGCTATCGGAGCTGGTGTTAATCCAAGGGTCGGGGATCGTGACTGGAAAGACATCTGGTTGGAATCTCCGGAGTTTGCGGCAGTCGAAAAGGAAATCAATGCAATCAAGGCGGAAGGGCTTTCGCGACCAGAACCTGATAAAAGGGGCATAGCTACTTGTACGTGCAATGTTCTCCTTTGTTGATGGAGTTAACTTGAGTTTCTCAACAGATGCCACATCCTTCTTTTTCCAACTTCGAATTGTTGTCGAACGCAACACCACTGCACTTTGGAGGTCCCCGGATTATGCATTCACTCGCCTCTTCGTGACAACTTTCATCTCGTTCTTTGTTTCGCTTTCTTTCCTGCAGCTGGGAAACAGTGTTCGAGACTTGCAGTTTAGGGCTTTTGGCATGTTCGTGTTTCGCCCTGCATTCAGCGTTTTTTCATTGACGGGCCTCTCTCCTTTAAAGATTTTGGGTTGTCGTCCTACCCGCGCTCGTGATGTCTCAGATTGAGCCTCTGTTCATACACAATCGAAGTAAGTTGTTTCCCCATCCGAATTGAATGTACCTTACAGTATGTATGATAGGAATTTTCATACGTGGTAAGCTTTTGAAATTGTAGCGTCGAAGTTTCCTTTCCTAAAAACACATGGTAGAATCTTCAAGCCGCATCTACTCTCCCTACGTCTTCGCTATCGGTCAGCTCCTTGGAGAAATGCCATATAGCATCGTGTCTGGCATTTTGTATTGGGTTCTGATGGTACGCTTTCATGGTGTTATTGGCACGTTTTGCTAACAGCGATGGCAGGTCTATCCTATGGGGTACGGGCATGGTAGTGCTGGAATCAATGGTACAGGTTTTCAGCTCCTCATCATCCTCTTCATGTTACTCTTTGGAGTATCTCTCGGACAAATGGTTGCCGCTTTGTCTCCCAGCGTGCAGGTCGGTCGTCTCCTCTCTTTGGCCGATCCCTAATTTGACAAAACTGGACAGGTCGCCGTTCTGTTCAACCCTTTCATTACGCTCATTCTTTCTACTTTCTGCGGCGTTACAATTCCGTATCCTGCTATGAGCAAGTTCTGGAGGGCGTGGCTATATCCCCTAAATCCTTACACTCGCACACTCGCAGCGATGGTCTCCACAGAACTTCAGTAAGATTTGATCTCTCGACATTCTAAAGCAAACATTGATCCCCCTCCTCAGCGGTTTGGTTATTCGATGCAAACCAGACGAATTCGCCATTTTCAATCCTCCTGACGGGCAGACCTGCGCTGCATGGGGACAGGACTTCGTCAACAAATTTGGAGGTTACATCGACAACCTTAACGCCACGGTCGCCTGTCGCTATTGCCAATTCGCCGTTGGTGATGAATTCTTCTTGCCGTTAAACATCGAATTCAGCAAGAGGTGGAGAGACGCATTCATTCTTTTTTCATACTTTGGTGAGGACTTTTGATTTATCGCTGTCTTTGGCTGCTGCTGAATGTTTGAACTATGATAGTCTTCAATTTAATTATAACCATCAGTGAGTAAAAGGCTGTGTTCTGCAGACTGCTCAACTGACACGCTATACAGTCGCTTCCCGGTTGCTCAGATACGCTAAACGATAAATTCACGGCACATCATGATTTAGGATCATCATACCCCCCGTAGGATTTCGGAGTCCATTTGAGGTAGTTTTGGAGTTGCGTGCGTAGTGATCACATCGTATCCTAGAATTGTTATCATCGAATAATATAATAAGCAACAAATTGCATCGTACCCAATGTTGTTATCGGTTCTTGCTGCGGGCGGGGGCGGGCTGATGAACTCCCTATCAAACTTTGAAGGACAGTCGTACCACTTCGCACCACACAGAATATGACTTGTCGGCGGAACCGTAGCCGTTTCCAATCCAAGGGGTATGCAGAAAAAAAACCCCGTACACGGGGTTGTTTTATTTCGATAAGGACTCATGGACACCCCCCCCCTCCCCCAGCCTTCCTAAAAAGGAAATAAATCACGTGTTTACAAATCAAATACAGCTATCTACACCCTACCTCCAGCATTTGCCTTGCACTTGTCATTGCAAAACCCCTCCAGCAGGCCTTTCAACAAGACCAGGACAAGTTAAGTGGTACTGCCATTATTTTAGTATTTATTCTGCATCTTTCGGAATAAAAGCATACAACTACTTACCACAAGGTTACATGCACCACAACGAAGCAAATCTTGGTCCTGAGTTACTGTCTTGCATCCTTCATCCACGCAAATATGATTGGCCATGATTTCCCGTACAACCATGGTCAGATTACGCTTGCGACGAGGTTGTGCTCCTGGTTCTTGTGAGGTTTCTTTCGAAAAAGTAAGTCAGATTA